>VWZV01013698.1:0-181624 GCA_013397155.1 Irena cyanogastra | reverse complement strand
AGAGTATCCTCTTCTCTCTGCCTTTTCCTTGGTAGCTTCTCATAAAGAGCTGGGGAAAAGTGGCAAAATACTTAAGAAAAGGGGTGGCAAGCTCAATAACAAGCTGTCATGTGGGATAGTATCAGGCACCATTTCTTATGACAATGCTGTGGTGGCTCACAGACATGGAGGAGTTGCAGATACACTTTGGAGAGTTTGTAACTTGGACTCTTGTGCCAAGTGAAAGGTCATGGTCCATGTCTTACAGCCTTGCTGTGGCTTGGGATCAGAATTATTGGTTTGGTTTGTACAAAGTGTTTCTCATTATCAATATTGAAATGTTTCCTCTTCTGTCAGAGGGAGCACATTAAGAACACAGGATGGGCAATCTCCCTGCTCTAAGCTCAGGTGTCTGGCACCACAACTGCCTGGAGCAGCTTCCTGGAGTTTGTGGAGTTTGCTGCTCCTCTAGATACATCTTCATTAGGAACAAGTCACGAGGCATCCAAGATACCCAGGAGGGATGGGGATGAGACCATGTCCCATCACCTTAACTCACAGAGATGATTCCCATTGCTCCTAAGTCCTGTTTTGCATGCTTTCATGCTTTGCCTTCTTGCAAAACAGCCAGTTATGATACCTTTCAGGAAAAACCTCCCCATATTTGGTGAGAAGACATCCCAATAAATGGCTGTATCCAGAGGAACAAAAGGAGAACAAAATTATGGTAGAGATATGCCTCTGTGAGACATTCACAGATGGCAAAGCTATGCACTTGCATGCATTTGGCCAGAGGTTACAGAGAGTTATGCTGCTCACTCTTTAATTAATTGTGTGTTTATCAGGTGAGGTGTTTCATGAGAACCATTTTGAGGACAGTAATTGTGTATTGCACCAATCTGAACCTCTCATCTGTGCTTCACAAGCATGACAACACTAATTGCTAAACAGATAGCAAGTTGGGGTTAACCAGGAATGCTTTATGGGAGAAAATAAATTCCATCTCCATTAACATGCTACTCCCAGCTATGATGGATGAGCATTTTTTATCTCCTCAGCTATTTGCCCATGGATTGATGATTCAGTTGATTCGGAGTATCTCATATTTTTCGCTTGAAAAGCACATAGTTCCACCAGAATCAATGAATAAACATTAAGTGCTTCCCTTTCATTTCAAGCAGGATGGGCTGATGCTCTTGGAGCAAGGAGGCCTAGATTTTATCACCAGGGCTCATTACACTGCATTCACTGACATATGTGGCAAGTTACTGGAGAAGCCCAACCTGCTGGAAAGTGATGGCCTGTAAGTGTGAAGGCCTGGGAAGAGGGAATGGCCATGCAACTGCATTAGCAGCCACCACACTCACCTTTCCCTCCTTCCTGGGCTGACATGGCACTGCTGCGGCTGGGAGGTCACGGACCTGCACAAAGGTGAGGGGACAGCGACTCCTTCCCATTCCCCTGGCACCAAGTGAGCCTTTCCTGAGGGGAAACCGAGGTGAGGGGCTCCTGAGGCGAGGGATGGGTTGTTCCTGAGGTGAAGGCTGTCTGAGGAGAGCGATGAGGGGTTCCTGAGGCAAGAGGTTCGTCAGACGAGGAGTGAGGGGCTCCTGAAGCGAGGGATGAAGGGTTCGTGAGGCGCCGGGCGCTCGCCCGCCCGAGTGAGGCTGCAGGCGGCGGTGAGGGTGCGCTGTGCCGGTTCGCAGCCCGGGACCGGCCGCCCCCCGCCCACCGGACCGCGGCACACGCGGGGAGTGACATTTCCTGGAGTTTCCGAGCGCCCGCAGCCGGGCGAAGAGTCCCGCTCCCGGCATGGGCGGCCGCCGCCTCTTGGAGAGAGAACGGGTGAGACTCTGGGCGCAGTGTCACGGTGTGGCGTGCCCTGTCGGCTCGCCATCGCGGCTCCTGTGGGGAACGAGCGTGTTTGTTGTTGTTTGGTGGGTGGGTTTGGTGGATTTGGGATTTTTTTGGTGTGTGTTTCTTTTTTATTTTTTTTTCTTTTTTCCTTTTTAATTTCTGGAAGCCTCTTTGCTGAGGATTGAACATGTCTGTCAGCGGATGGCTCTGGGCCTCGCACCTCTTGGGGCGGCCGAGGGCGTCCCGCAGGATGGTGTCCCTCTCTGATTGTGGAGACACTCAACATGAAATGGCGAAAGAACACATGTGCGGCTCTCAGCCACGAGTGTTTCTGACCAGGTTTTGTGGAGTGGTCACATTACACACTGCAGCCGTGTCCGGAGGTGCGTCCCTCGGCCGCGGGGCACCGGCAGCGCCCAGTGGCGGCGGTGGGTCCCCGGTGCCGCCCCCGCCTGTGTGTGTGTGTGTGTCTGTGTGTGTGTGTGTGTGTGGCTGCGGGGGCCGCGGGCTCGGCGGGTCCCCGCGGGGACAGAGCGGGCGGCTGCTCCCGCTGTCCGGCCGCTGCGGGGGTGCCGGTGCGGACCCCGGGGCCCCGTGCGGGNATGTCAATATGCAGCAGCATTACCATATGTTAAGCCTTGAAGTTTTGGTGTTCATGCATCGAACTTTTCACATGTTTTGTCCCCAGTGTACATTGAGCAAAGGAAAACGTGGACTTGGGTGTTGGATTTCCACTTTATTGGTTTTTTGTTTGTCTCTATGTTTCTTGAGTAGAAATTATCAACTTTCATATGGAATTATTTGTAGATCATGCTAATAGCTATAGCCTTCTATATCTTGTCTCTGTGTTGTATATAACAGAATATATATGATATGTATAGAATATATCACATAGGATATGTGTGATATGTGTATATAGAATATATAAGTATCTTTGTCTTGCTTGCTCTATGTGTTAATATTGTTAATACTATACCTCTGATATTTGGATGGCAACTGAAGTTACAAACCTGTCTATGAAATAGTGGGGTATCAGTAGTATCAGTTGTTTAAGGGAACACACTGAAAGTCCAGAAACATTCCAGTAAGCTCTGCTAGGATTTTCTAGGTTTGTTTGTCAAGAATTTTATTGCATGCTGCTTGTTTCCTCTATTTCTTCCCCTTCCTTTTAATATCGACAGGAAGCTTGATGAACTTTTGTTTTTAAGAGCTTGATGGCATAGTGGAGTTGAGCAGGGCTTTACATTTGGAAATGGTATTGCCTGAAACGATTTTTTTCAAACACTGTTTTGTTGGTTTTTTGTTGCAGTTTGGTTCCAGCATAGTGCCAAAGGTGGGAAGCTTTCCCATGGAGGTTGAGGCATCAGCTGGTGCTTTAGACATTGCTGCTGAACCCTGTGTAGGGGATGGTTTTGTATGTAAAGCAATGCAGTAAATGTGCCTTCACTGGTGTCTTCCTGGTTTTTAGCCTGACTTGAGCTGAACTGATGTTTGCAGTAGTTACAAAAAAGCACTAAAGCCTAATGTACACAAAGCTGGAAGTGTTTCTTCCTCTGCTGTATTCTGTGTGTGAAAATGTTGTAGAATTCAGTTTGGTAACTATTTTAGGTCTGTTTCTCAGCTATTCTTCATTAGAGAAATTAGGCATCATCAGAGATGCTTATAGCATTTTGTGCTTTTCTTTGCTTGAGTTGAGAAGATCCCTTGTCCAGTTAAGAGCTAGAAAATAAATGCTTTATGGCAAATTATTATCATGCTAACTGGTAGTATTTCAGAATTTTCTTAATTGACTGCTTGTACTACAGTTTTGCAGAAGAGGCTTTTTTTTTGGTTAGTAAAATGGTAGCTGGGAGGAACATGTCATTCCTCTTCCCAGCGTACAAAGAATTCAGAGGACATTTCCTATCAGGTGATAAATTGAAATTAGGCCACAGTTGGGTCAGAGATTCATGTGTGCTCTATCAATTACAGAAGAGCTCTAGCTGCTCTAGTAGTACTTTAACAGCCTTCTGGATTCTTGCAGTTTTAAAAAATACTGTAATTGGAAAGTTTTTATTTACTTTGACAATATACTGAAGCCTTTTTTTAAGAAATAATTGAACTCAAACTTTATACACATTTTGGGTACAACATTTCTATTTCACTCCAAGTTTAAAATTTTATTTAGGAAAGTAATATGGGTGAAATTCTATAGCAGATTATCAATGGAAGAACATACACTGGTACTTTTTTCCAAAAAGTAGTGTGATGCACTTAAAAGAAGTTGGTAAATGTTCAGTGGAAGAAGATGATCAAAGAGCTTTCTAAATCGCATAATACCTTCTTTATCTGTGAATGACACTGACTATTAGAGGAGCTTTTCTTGTTTCCAGGTTCAGTTTTGTTGTGTCAAAACTCTGCTTTGAACTCAATGTGTATGTTGTCTTACCTGTTTGCACTCCAAGTGTGAACTAGAAGATTGACTTAGGAACACTAAAATAAAGGCCAAGCCACGTGCAACTATGATTTTATGATGTATGTAGTTACTACAAATTCAAGAAGAATTGGCAAATCATATGAATATGCATAAAATTCATTGCTTGACCAGTTGGCCAGTCAGACAACTGGAAGTTTGTAAGATACTACATGACAAAAATTGTAGATATTTTCAGACTTGTGAGTTTTTTGTTTCTCAGTTATTCTTTACTGTGCTTTTCTTGCATTTCTTTTAACCCAGTGAGTGAAACTGTCCTCTCATCTGTTTCCTTTTCTTCTTCAACAGCTTCAATTTTTTTTTCCTCTCATTTTGAATTGTTGGATTTTAAGAGGAAGGTTGAAGACTAGTGTCAACAATAGTAAAATATGAGTCCTGGTTTCTGAGGATGTAGATTCCTCTGGTCTGTGTGGTGCACAGACCTCATTCTGATCTTGAGTGTGCCACACATGCAGTATCTCTGAGGTGCACTTTGGTGATGAGTGTGGGAGTGAAGGTAAACCCTGCCCCAGACATCTGCTGAAGGTGCCTGGCAGAATTAAATTTGTATTCCCACTTCAAGTTCTGCAGCTCTGAGCTTTGCATATCAATTTAAACAAAATGAGATTAATCTTGTTTCTCTGCCAGGTCAGGAAGTGCAGTGAGTGAAGAGGTGCACATTTGGTTTTTCTGCAGGTGTTGTAGAGAAGCAAAGGCTGCTGTGGTTTATTGTAGAGGAGAGGTGGATAGCTGTGCTGGTGGTTCTTAAATAAGCATGATATGAAATAGAAATGTTTATCCTGTGTGTTACTCCCAGCAACTGCTCGGTAGGAGTAGTGCTGACCTGTCTTTTTAGTGCATCACATCCAAGAGCTTGTTGCCTGACACCATCCAATACTGAGGACAGAGAACTGGGCTTGATTAACCTGCTGCTCTAAAGAGTTCAGTGGTTCTTGCATTGAGTCAGTGCAGTGTGCTGGAACCAGTAATAAAGGAGCTGAAACACTGGGAATCTGTTCCAGATTCATTTCTGATGGCTACAACTTATTTTCCAACCATAATTCTTTAATTCTTTAGATTTTGTGGAAGATTTTGTAAGTAGCAAGGAATTTCTTCCATGATCTGAGATGGAGAAAAGTATGTTTTGTTTCAAGTTGGAAGATGTGTTGAATGAGTTTATTACAGTGTAAATCTTATCTGATGTTATATGTATCCAAGTCCTTGGAGATACTATATTAGTAAGCATTTTGTTCCACCATCTGTGAAATGAAAGAATCTTGTTTTCCTGTAGATGTAGATCCTTTTTGCCCCATAGTATTGCTTCTCTTCCTTCCCTCTCTGAATTAATCCCATTTTTCTCACATAACACCACAATTCTGGGGATTTTTTCCAGAGCTGTGTGGGTATTGATTGCCCAGCAGGTTGCTGCCAAAATACATAGAGCTACTTGCTTTTCCCTTGGAGGGCAGTCACTTGGATTTGTTTTTACTGTGTAGATACTCATTTTCATGACAGATGTATATATTAAAATATGAACATAAAGAATAGTAAATAAACAATATAATCCCATAATCCTAATTTCTATAGGAGATTAGATTAAAGGTACAACACTTAAAAAGTGGCAGCATCTGAACACTTAACCAGTACATAAATCCTCTTGTTCATATTACTGAGGCTGTGAACACTGAGCTTTCTTTGTAGGCTGGAGGAGACACAAAAGCTACATGGTTAAAATATACCCAGCCAATCATGCCAATGTAAATTTTTATTCCCTATCTGCACTGTAATGCAGATAAATGAACATTTAATATGAACTGAGATAATGTGAGAGGAAGGTTCCCTCTTTGTGATTTTTTTTTCAATTATCGCGCAGTCTTTGAAATTGCACATTCTCTTGTGATACTGTAGAAATAGATGCTGTGGTTTGGAAATAACTTGCTTCTGAGGCTTGTGTTTTGTAGAGAAAGGCACAGGTACCTGATTTACACCCTTTTTGGGCTTTATTCTCCAGTATACAGCTGCTGTTTCTGTTGGCCCAACCACACTGGTAGTCCAGCAGAGCATATTGGTTGTCACTCTGTTACAAAGGTACATTGTAAATGCTGTGTTGGTTAATTCAAAACGAGTATTTTAATGGTCTCTTATTTGGTGAACTTGAAAGTACGTGCAAAGCCCATTTCTTAGGTTATATTATTAACAGATTACTTTAAATAGCATATATATTGAAACAGCCTCTTAGCTGAAACACCAAATTGCATTGATTGTAGTAATTTCATACTGTGTTTTTGTATAAATGATGAAGGCTGCATAAAACCCCAGCATATTTCATGGGTTTCACAGTTCTTTCTTGAGTCTTTTATAAATGTAACTTTAAAAGGTTGTTACTTAAGCATCAGTCCACCTGTGTGCTTTCCTGCTTTCCAGTAATTGTGTTGGTATACTGGCTTAATAGCTTCTATATTGTATTTACCTTGGTTTCACTTAACAAGTCACTTGTAAAATGCATTTTAACCCATCTCTGGAATTTGCTCATAGATTTTCTTTTTGAATACTCATGTAGAATGAATGTGGGGTTTATTATGGTGCCAATTAGAAATTGTTTCTTGAGACTCACAAGCAATCGATAGATGTATATGTAGTGGTTTTGTTCCCTTATTAATTTCCTGTAATACCCTTTGTGGCTATATATTTTTTTTTTCATTAAGCCTCATTTCTGTACAGATGGCTTTTACATGTAATTGTACCTTCTAATTTGAGGAAACATGCAGTAGTGCCTCCTATGTACTTAAAAAAGCTTGTCTTGGCTAGAGGTTTCAGATACTGAGATGCTTGAGGGAAGTGGTCCTGGATGCTGAATACCCACTGTGTGTATGTGTCAGAAAATGTACTTCAGGCTACAAGGCTGGGGATTGAAATGAATTTGTGAAGGAACTTAATGATGGTCAGTAGTGATGAGGAGGAGTAGGAGGCAGGTTGGCAGTTAGGACAGTATCTTAGGATATGGCTGTTATTTTAGCCATGTGTTTCTTTTGCTTTTTTGATGGCCAACCCTCTAAAAACTTCCATTTCTGTTTGCAAAGTGGATGTACCACCATTGCTGTTGGGTTTGCTCCCACTGTTCTTAATCTCATGTGGTTAATAAGGTTGTTTACAAGTACGTTTATGCCAGTATGGAACATGAGGTTTCTCATGATTTGGTTTTTTTATTAGAGAAAGAAGAAAGCTTGGGTAGGGAGAAAACAAATGGATGGAGGAAGAAGCGAATGGGGCAGGAATGTGAGGGGGGAAAAGTAGCCCTCCAGATGAAGAAAACAGGAGTATGCTACAGGCTAAGGAGGGGTGAAGAGGTGGGGATTCATGCCTGAGCTGAATCAACCATCCTAGCAGTGGATAGAAGGAGTGGCAGAGGTTTCTCAGTTTTGATCTATCTGAGAAATGTTGCAGCTGAGTTTAGAAGAATTTGGAGTTCCTACAACTCTGTAAGATTTCTGATAAGTGTATTAATACTCATTAATAAGAAAGGCTTTCAAATGTTTTTGGATTTTGTCTGTTAAGTCTTTATTTCCTGTGACTGCTAACAGAGATACAGAATTACGGGCACTTAGTATTATAACTAAAACTTCATGGAGCCCAGCATAAATTTCAGGTAGATGTCCTGATTGCCTCAGTGGCACAGTATATCAATGAAAAGAAAAAACTTTACAGTGCACCTAAATGCAAGTTACTGCTTGTTTCTGGTGGTTAATGCTCAATCCCTTCAGCACTGTTACAAGCATATTAATGGCCCTCAGCACAGATGAGGTTTGTGCTCAGAAACAGCAGTTTCAGTTCACACTGTTGCCATGGATTATTGAGTTGTGTTGAATGAGTTACTAGTTACAGATGACATAAGACATAATGCACTGTGAGCATCAGCAGTGATGTTAGTTAGATCATGACCACAAACGTGGGAGGGAACTTTGCTACACTTGACAACAGTGTTTTATAATACGTTTGGTGTGATGAGAATATAAAGGTCTACACAAAATGGGAATTAAGTTACCTACTTAGAGATAATTTCAGGGAGAAGAGAGTATGAGATAAAAGTCCATATTTATTTCAGGGATGTGTGGTAATCCAGCTTTACATAACATAGGATTTGAGAAATAGCAACTGTTTGGTGTCTATAATTATATTTCTTTAAAAGTTATATCAGAATTTAGAACGCTGTTGTGTGGCACAGTTACCAGATGAGCAGAGATGACCACAGGATGCTGGAAACCAAACCTGTTGATAAAAGTGGTGTTAGTAGGTGCCTGACTGCTCTCCAGTGGTCTTCCAGAGTTTTGCCTGTTCTGGTGGTCCATTCTCTAAAGAGCAGCTGAATGTATAAATTGTGTTGCTTCCAGCAGCTTCTCTCCCCCGTGGGTACAACTCGGAATTGATGGGCTGGTGAATGGTAGCAAAGCTGTTTCCCTTCTTGCCCATTGTCCTTTTGGTCTGTCCCATTCTGATTGAGTGGCAATTCTGGCTTTTATTATCAGCTTTTGCTCACTGGCACTCACAAGTGTCAGCCCCTAGTGAGCTTTATAGATAAGGACAGTTCTTTAGGAGTTGTAGGCTTTTAATTAGAGATTCTAGGGGACCTCAGTCAGTTCTTCCCTTCTTGCTCAAATCTAAGAAAGATCTGAAACAATGTGGGGTCTGTTTGGGTTTCATTCTTGTTTCTACCCTACATTGGAAAGAAGTTAAATTCATAAAGTATTAGAATACAGGATTAATCCACTCTGAGATAGAATGTGCAGCTTTAAATAATTTTATTCTACGAATGTGTTAAACATCAGAGTCAAAACCTTCTCAAATACTGAAACATAAAAATCATCCCATAAACCTACTTGTTCTATATGTTTACCTTAGTTTGTATTTGAATAAAGATAAATAACAACTTCAGATCAGCATGTTAAATGGATTAATTTTTAAAAATAACTATGTTGTTATATTGATGACATTACTTGGAACTCATGCACAAATTAAGAAACATGATTTCATATTAAATTTATGTTTAATGCACTGTGCATTAGCTTTTTGTGGTTTACAGTATTTTAAACTTGGAAGTTGCATGAAACAAAGTGTTTTAAAACGTTAGATATATAAACCACCACATTTTCAAGTGACTTCTGTGAGCATATGAGTAAGCTCAGGCAAGGATTTTTCTCCTTTTTTTTTCCAGCAGTATTCCTCTGGAAATACTTGTGTGGAAGGCAGCACTGTGGTGTAAACCTATCTATTTGTTCTTCCCCAGAGCAGGGATGGATCCTTTTCCAGGCATCAGAAGCAGTTACATAAGCAGGAGCTGGTTCCTGTCTCCAGGTGCTGAGGCCTCTGCAGAGGGCTGAGGCTGCTTGGCAAGGTTGGGGTTTGTGTCAGGAAAACAAATCAATTGCTTTCTCCTTGAAATAGTAAAAAAGGGTAGGAAATGGAATTTTATTTCTACTGTAAATGGTTATAAAGCAGGTGTTCTTTTCAGTTGAGCTGCTTTTATTTTCTGGAGCACAAAGGTTGATAATGCTGCTGTAGTTGTTCTTGTCTCTCTGTTACTTTTGACTGTGATACTTCCTATAATGCTGCTTTGAAGTTGCTGCTCTTTTGACTGCCTTACTACTGCTCAGGCATGTGTGAATGTCTCCTTATGGAAACTTGGCTGGAGACAAAAGTGGAAATAATGGCTTTAAAATGGCATGGGGGAGAGTCAAGGGAAAAGATGCAAATATTGGTGAAATAATTAGAGAGACTGTTCTGCTTTAAGCGTTGTCCACCTCTGTTTGTTCAGTTGATTGGAAAAAAAGACAATCCAATGCACCATTGCAATAGTTTACCTTTTGTCAGCATTCATGGGTAGTGAGCTGGTACAAAGTGTTGTATTACACAGAAATAGCCTGCCATGCCCCAGCCTGCTCTTGGGTACATTTACATTGAGTAGTAGGAACATCAGCAAATTATGGGAAGTAAAGCCGAAGGATGCTTGGTCATCTTGAGGTTTTGGTGCAGGGAAAGGATTAGCAGTGACTGTATCTCCTTTATATTTGTTACATTTCATTTTTGCTGCTGTATTTAGTATTTCGTACTAAACGGATTTATGACGAATTTTAATTGGATTTTTCTAATCTGAATTGTGGTATAGACCATGTATTTTAAAAAAACCTGTGTCACTTGCTGAGTTTTCTTTAATAACTTAGAATTTTGAAAACAATTTATTTTCCTGATTGCATTGAATGACTACTACTTTAATTTATTAATAGAACACTTAATTTTGGAGTACTTAATTAGGAGCCTGAAGTCCTTGCCATTGCAGGCATTTTCAGGCGTGTGACAGATATTGCTACTGCTGTGTCACAAACACTTCATAATGCCTGCCCTTCCCTTCATTTGGCACGTGCTAGGTAGAAAGAACTCCACGTTTGGGGACAAAATTGTTGTTGGGCATGTGGTAAACCACCACTATGCCAAGAATTACATTACTTGAGTGAAGAAACCCCCTTTCCATTTGTGAAGGTTTAGCTTCCAAATTTATTGATCAGATAAAATAATTAATTTTACATTACCGATGTGTGTCCTGAAACTTTCCACCTGTCTCCCCCCTTGTTTCAGTACACTGATTTCCTGTTAATGTAACCCCCTGCTCTGGCATTCCTTTTTGTAGTTTGTATTTTCTTGCAGAGTTGGGGCCTGAACACAAATCCTGTCTGTAGTCTCTGGATCTCTCATCTGATACTTCCAGAGTGTAGACAAGGTAGGAAGTGAAGATACCAGTGTTGAAATCTGGATTTGCATTTAAGATAATGCCTAGTTCAACTAATCTAGCAATAATAAAGTGCCTTAAAATGGCTGCAAATGTCTCCCTGCCTACTCAAAGACATCTTCTCACTGGTAGCACATTATAGAGGATCTGTAGTGTAGTTAAGAGTTGGATCTTTGCCAGTAGATGGAAGCATTTTTTACCATCTCCTCATGCTTTGAGCATTTTTTGCATTTTTTTACCATAGTATCAAAATTGCTTCTTTTTCAGTCTCTTTCCATTTATTATAAGCTATTCCAGTTTCTGCTAGTTCAGATTACTTTCATTTAATGTTGTAAACATTTTTTACATTCTTTTTTGTGGAAAGTATTTCTAATTTTGTATTTTTAGAGTTCTTTCCTTCTATTCTTCGTCCTTTCTTTATTCTGAGCACGTCTCTGCTTGTCAAATTTCTCTTCAATTGCTGTTTTGCTTTTTCAGTAATTGGTAGTCACCTTCTTGGAGCTCCTGAGGGAAATCAGACATGTAAGGTACAACCAAAGCAGCCCCTGAGTGACACCACTGTAGGGCAGGAGACAGAGGAGCTCAGCCAACCACCAGCAGAAGAGATAAGGAACTGAAATGCTCCAAGCAGCAAACTGGGACAGCAGGGACACTGGGCCTCCTTCATTTGCAGTGAACCTAGGTCTCAGTGGGCCCATAATTTTTAGCTGGAAATATATGTATTTTTTACAAGTGTGATGGAACCCTTTTTTTAGCAGTGTGTGTGATTCAGAGAAAACCTAATAATCACTAGGTTGTATTGTGTTGTGAGTATTCTTGGCTCTCATTTGTAGTTATTCCTTTTGTCCTCAATTTTCATTTTAATATACTTCTCTTACATAAAATTCTTACTGAAAAAAGAATTTGGCTCTGTTGCCAACTTGTTCTTTTTTTAATGAAATCTAAATGTTATAATTTACTTTTTTTAAACTTGCTTTTTGTTTAAATACACAACATTCATATCTGTAAGCATGCTTTGATTTTTGCATTGATCTTTGTAAGAGGAAATAGCTGCAGAGAGTAAATGTTGAACTGTAAACAAAAAGCTCCAGGACCTCCAGGTAATATCTCTTCAAAGCTTACTTTGGAGACTGGCAGCCATTGATTGGATCTTCTCTGTTGAGTGGTTACGCACAAAAAAGTCATTACCTGGGAAGAATGGAACAAGGAAAGAGGAGCAGAGTAAAAACAGTGAATAATAAAGCTGTGCCCTGAATATTGCTTGCCTGGAAGGTTTGCTGGCTTAGGGCATGGGTGTCAGCAGAGCTCCTTTCAGCTGAGGGTTGCTAGGGCTGATGCATTTCTGATAGGGAAGGTTGAACTTTGTGGTTAATGTACGACTGGTTCACGTGATGTTCATGATGCAGCTGACAGGCCTTGCCATAAATCACAGACAGAATCGTCACCAATTGATCTGTCTTCTCAAAGGGGTCATGAAAACGGAATCATTTTCCTGTACTACAGGCCAGGAGGGGACATGGTGGTGGTATAGAAATCCTTCCCCACTGCCACATGTACTTCACATCCCTTTGAAAAGGCTTATTCTGAAGTTTTTCAGTGGAATTAAATTTCCTCCTTCTGTTTTGCATGCATGTTAAGCCTATCTGAAGAATGTTGTAATAAGATAACATCTACTATTTCCCAGATAACCAAAATTCATTTTTATTTATAGAGGTAGAAATACACATAGCATCAGAAATTTTACTTGTATACAGGAAGAGTTCTGCTGGCATCCAAAGTTGTGGGATTCTGAGTTTGGAAACAGTACTACTCAGAGTGCTACTGTTCAGTTCATTAGTTTCCTGGAATTATTACTGTAGCTTATTTCTGAAAAGAATAATAAACAACCCTGGGGAAAATTTAGTGTAACACTGAATATAGCTTTCATGCATGGAGAACTGATTTTTTTTTTAGCACTGTTAATTTTGCTGGAGCTTTAAGATTTTTTTCCTAACATATGTTGCAGCTTCATCAAAGTACTAATAAATATTTCAACTACTATTTTTGCTAGGTCAAAATGTCAGTGCTAGCAAACCTTAAAAAATGAATTTAATGTATCTCATTCCTTTTGTTGTTGCAGTGTTTGTCATAAACTAGTTTCTGTTTTCTCTGCCTATGGCTGTGTTAGATTTTTGAGCTATGTTGGCTGTTAGGATGCAGCCTGAGAAAATGAGCACCTGACCTATAGAAATGCTGTGGATTGAAGAACAAAAGTTTCTTCAGATGACTTTTTTTTTTTCTCTTGGGTCCTCTGTGCTATTGAAGATTGGTGTTACTGTAGGTCTTGTGAGAAGAAGCCTTTGGGAAATGAAGGGAGCCTAAGATTGTAGGGGGAATAATTGGAAGACAAAACCACTTGTTTAGCTGTAACAAAATCAGTGGGAAGTTGATGAATACAGTTTACAGAATTCAGAGGGCTGTGAATTTTTGTTGACTATCAAAGCTGCTAGCTCTTTATTTTTGGAAGGCCTATTGTAGTATAATATAATTGATTTCAGAGGCTAGTTTTAGAAATTGTTACAGTCAAGGTCATCAGGAATACAAGGACAGTTGGAGTTGCTAAGGGTTTACAGTTAAATGAAGAATAATAACAGGTAGGTAGCAATGTGGTTTTTATTAGCAACATTTTTCACCAGACTGTTGGAGAGCAATAGTAGCAATAGTAGGATAGTGCACACACATCCCTGAATTTAAAGCTGTAGATGTAATCCAAATCATCTGAAACTTGCAGCATTTGCTAGATATGCCTGTGCTAGCTGCAGTCACGTGTTGCAAAGGACATGGTTTGTGGCAGAATTACCTGTCATAAAATACATGTTTGTATTTTCTTTCTAGGATCAAGTAGAACACCCTGATTCAGCAGAACTGGCTGGTTGTGCTGCAGTCATCATGAGAAGGCACAGGGTCATTCGTTTCTTAACATATGTATAAGAAAAAGGTAAGAGGCAAGTTCTGCTTTAGAATATAGTGATTCAGAATTCTGCACCTGAAATGGTTTGTATGTATTCTTACGGATATATATTTATATACATACACCTTTGTATATGGATGGATCTCTTATAAAGAAGATGATGGAGTATTTTTAGCAATTTGTTGTTTTGTTTTTTACTGAGAGTAATTGCCCTGTTTTAGAGCAAAGATTGTGTCTTATTTTGTTTCGGAGAGGGGGAAGGCGGGCAAAGTTTTTCTTTCTCAGTCTGTGCTGTAGCCAGATCTCATCAGTTCTAAATAAAGCTATTGCTCAACTCTGAACAAAGTGTTCATTACAGCAGAGGTGCCTGACTTGCAGGGACAGGTAACACACGGGTCACCGAAGGGAGCTGGAACAAGATGTGCACTTGACCATTGTTTGTTGAGGTTGAAGGAACTCTTCAGGAGCCCTGGATCTAATAAATCCATCTGTCCAGTTGATTTGTACTTCTGTGCTGTCATGCTACGGGAAAATGACATTTTGTGAATGTGTGATTTTTATCAGGATGAATAAGCAATGTTTGGTTTCAGTTTGATCATGCCTTTTGTGACTTCCATTTTAGGAGCTTTTCATGGATATTTTTAATGAAGACTTTAATGAACTATTTCAGTATTTTGTGTAGTAAGAGATTACTGAAACGTGTAAGTTCACAGTTTGATATTGAAAGAGTTGTCTCCACAGGACAGCATGACAGAAAATGCTGAGATCCTATTCTGGTTCTTTACATATTCTCTGGTTTTTAGGTTTTTGCTGTAAGACCAATAGTTGAATGTCAATATTATTTCCTTTCAGTGCATTTTGTATTACAGTGTTTTAATGTGATTATGAGATGATCATCCACTGTTAAAGACAGTTAATTTGAAAGACTAAAGCCTGTCAGTTCCCATGGTGAAAACATCCCGAGGATAATTTAGGATGTACAGTGCAGAAGATCATGGGTTACATAATCCCTTATCATAGAGCTCAACACAAATACAAGTCTGGCTGCTTTGCAGGTATAACACAAGGCCAGTCTCTTGTACAGTTCATTTCCCAGGAGCAAAGTGGCATGTGGGATATCTGAGCTCTCTTGAGAGGCAGTCTCCAAGGCTAAGCCTGTTCAGAATAACACCTAATTTTAAGGAAGGTTTTTCTGTCCTTTACTTCTGTCTCCTTCTCTCCCTCACTATACAACTGAAGTCTGTATTATGTCTGAATGCTGTGATGACAAGGCAGTAATTCTGGGTAGATATGACACACACATTTCTGGTACATGCACCTTTAAATTTAGACATCAAGGGAGAGTAAAGCGTGTAAGCTTTCTCAGTTTCAGAAATGAAGATGATGATAAGCTCATGCTGTTTTTATGACGAAATTGATAAGTAAAACACACTTCCTGAATTATGCATGATCTGTGATCCAACAGGAGCTTGAAAATAATCTGATTTGACAGACTGCATGTTTTAATTATCTCTTTGCCCTGAAAGACAGAAGATGACTCTGCAATGGGTAACAAGTGATCTTGAGTTCTGGACTTACATACCAGTGGATAGTAACCATTGTATTAATATTTTTTGCATACAGAATTAAATAAAACATGAAATTTTACTATTTTTTTCCATAATTAGTCTTTTCTGCCAAATCCTTGCATGGAGGACTGTATTTTTTAAAAAAAACCATCTCCTGTTTTTTACTCATTGGTGGTTTATGCTTCCTTTTCCTTGCAGTGGCACAAGATCTCCTCCTTCATATCATTCATCCCAATATATAGCAATTTAGGAAGTGTCTCCTTTTTGGTAGCATACAGCTAAAATTACCACTGAAACTTCTTTTTGATTTGCTCATGTTTTTGTTCTCCTTTTTCCGGAGTCTTAAGTGTTGCATGTTTGCTCATCAGCTTGTCTCCATGCCATGACTCAGGATATTTAAGCAATACTACAGAGTTTCTCAACTATTAAGGATCCTTTAAAAAATGTCATGCCAACCTTTGTACTAAGAGGAACTTTGGGATTACAGTAATTCTAAAAGTCTTGCAAACTTTTATAGCGGTACCTGTGAGATGCAGTCAAAAATTTCAAAAGACCTGTAAAGGAATATGTTTTTTATTTAGCTTGGGCATTTAATAAAAATATTCAAAACAAAATTAAATTCTAAACCAAAGGGAAAACAGCTTCTCAATTAATATAGCATGCTGTGTTAGAGCATTTTATTTTCTATTTTGATCTTGAGTTGCTGTCTATGGTGAGTTGAAGCACTAGATCTTCAACTGGCAAGTATGTGAGTTGCTGACAATCAGGAAGTTGCTGATATCTGTTAGGAACATGAGTACTCATCCTCCTTTACTGTCAGACAGAGGAGAGGACATTAAGGACTTCTGTGGATTTGGCAGTGTGTTCTGCCCTTGGCAGAAACTTGCAGAAAAGCTTGGGGGGTTGTTACGTTCTTTTATATAATAATAATAATTTTAGATATTAGACCTGAAGGTTTGCAGCTGACCTTTTCTGAGAAATACCTACTGCAACAGACAATGAGATCTCATTTAGAGTGGCTGTCCGCTTAGTGACTGTGAGCTTAAAAATAAAAGGTTCTCCATATATCCTGGTACATCAGTGAGTGAAATAACAATAGTGATATAAAAGGTCTTTTCTCTCTTCAGTTGGAACTCCTGAGCACAAAAATTTGTTATGACATTTTTCAGTCTTGCAGTGCCTCACTGACAAATACTCTTCGCATCATTGTCTTTAGTAGCAGGACTTTGCCTAGGAATAATTATACATGTCTTCATCAATTGTTTGCTAGGAGCAATGTTATCATTATAATGTAAATTAAATACATTATAAATGGATGTGAAATCACCTGGTATTTCGTACAAAACAGTCCTACTTTTTGAGACTTTTGAAAGGCAGCTGGTGATCAAAGTGGGCAGCTTTTCCATTGCTTATGTTATGATCTGTGCACAGTAAAGGATATGGCAGATCATCTGTTTTCCTTGCAGAAGGAGTTAATCTGAAATCCTAGAACAGAGGGCAAATCTAGAAGTATGTCACATGACAAGGCTAGTTTATCTTGGAATTATTTTGCAAATGGTCTTTTTTTCTGTGGATGCTTATTGCAACTCTAAGTTACTGTTAGATCAATTTTCTTTTAAAGTAGCTTCAGTGTATGTCTTTAACACATGCCTTAGTCTAATTATATTAAATAGCAATATATTTATGTTGTATTACGATCACCTTTTAAAACAACCATGTATCAAACTTTCAGTTGACCTTAAAAACTTGAACTCTGTGTTTTGTGATATTTTAATGCACAATTCTTTCCTATCAATAACCTAAATGCAGCTGTTGCCCATAATAAATACAAAACTGTTGTATTGTAAATATTTATAATTCATGAATTTGTAAATACAAAATGTTGTAGTAATGGAAATAAAGGTGGTTGATGTTTTCCTCAAATCCAGATACTGTGGGGATAATGGTCAAGTATTGTTTTAAATTGGAAACCTCTCTAATGTGTTGTATCTTTGGTGGAAAAAAGCAGGATTTTAATTGGGCTGTCAGGTCTAACACTGCTTCATGCTGCAAAACAAGGTTCTCACCCTCTCCTTCTCCATTGCCATATTTCACAACAGTGAAAGCCAGCTCTGAAGAGAATAAAGCTGTTTTGGATAATGTTCAGAGAGCAGATCAAATCAAGGTCTCTCTGGTTTATAGGTTATGGCACACATTTCCCACTGAAAATGTCTCTACTGATAGTGAATGTTTGGAAAAAATGAATCAGAGTGTCTTGTTGCTACAAGACTTTGGTAGTGAGGCATCCATGTTACTGCTGTTAGAGCAAAATATTATTTATTATGTGAAGATAGTTATGTAATGATTCGGGGTTGGGTTTTTGGCTTTGGTTTTGCTTTTTTTTCCCCCCTCATTTCTCTCTTGTCATCTTCTTTTCTAGTCTGAGAGCATTATCTCTTGATGAGACTATTTACTTCTGTGCATTTTGCTAGATTTCCAGTGGCTGCCTTTCAGGGAAACAAGGATTATTAAAGTAGACATTTTAAGAGGTAGCACAATTCAAGTAACACCCATTAAGTCCCTTAACAACTTTTACAAGTATGAATCTTTGAAGCATCTCGAGAGAAATGAGGACTGACACGGAGTACTGCTAGCCTACGGTACATTAAAAAATCAGAAGCACAGGGAGTTTAAACTCCTTGTTCAAAGCCACATGAACTAATTGGTGGTAGCACAGATCTGAAAGTCAGGTCTTGAGATTTTTTAGTTGGCCTTTCTTGTTTCTCTAGACTGGTTTTTTTTTTTTTAGACTGGAGTCACAGCAGTTTTGCTCTTACTATTATGGTGATCCTGATAGCCAGACACATTAATGTGAGAGACTGGAGGTAATAAAATCCAAAGCAAGTTTGGGGAAGTTGTTAATCTGAATGAAGCAAGTTTAAGCACACAAATAATTTATATTCCTGGAAAATTCTTTTTATTTATGTCTGTAATGTATGTAAAATTTGATTTACAAAGGACTTTTCCCCTTAAATCAGGACAATATGTAAGGGAACACTGCTGACTGAAGGTTAAGCATCTGATTGTAATTTGTTCTCTGGCAGGTTTAGACAAAGATCTGGTGGTCGTTCCCTGACAAATGGAGAACTATTTCCAAGCAGAGGCATATAACCTCGATAAGGTTTTAGATGAATTTGAGCAAAACGAAGGTGAGTCATTTCGAAGAGGATTGTAGATTCACATCAGATGTCTTCTACAGGGGACAGTATAGAAGAGGGGGAGATCTGTGATACCCTTTGTGGGTTTGAGTTGCAAATTAATCTCAGAACTTAGAAAAACCATCTGTTAATTTTGCATGGTAAGTCTTCAGCATTTCTTAGTAGCATTGTCTTCTGCATCCTTTCATCTTGTTTACCTTTGTAAAATTTCTTACTCTTTTAATAGCAAACGTGCCATACACTTTTAAAGATAGGTTTTGTGAAGCTTAATCTCAGTAGCAATATTTAAATCATTTATTAGAAACAAATCAGGCAAAACTTATTTTAAGCTTCTTTTGCAGAAATGTTTTATTAGGTCACATAAATCATATAATGAAGGTTATCATGTTCAAAGCACTAAATTTTTTGCTTAGTCTTAATTGGTAATTCTTTGCTCTCAAGGAAGTTGAACTGTTCATTTTATGGGGGTGAGAATCTTTCCAGGCACTTCTAGCTGTCTAAAATATATTAATCAATACTTTAAAGCTGCTTTTGCAAATTCAACCTGATACTAATTGGGGTAGCTCTAAACTTCTTGAGTTCCAGAAACATTACGGAATTACACTACTAATGGTTGACCAAGGATGTTGGTTATGGCAGGTGAGCTTCATTTTTGTGCCTGTATTTGAACACCTCTCCATTTCTATTTGGGACATTGTAATACAGCAGGATTAATAGAACCTGTAGCTTTAATATGGCAGTAAGTTTTCTTGTTTACACCCTTTTTCAGATGCCGCTGTTTCACCTACTCTGCTGGGTGCAAAGTGGAATCAGATTCTAGATCCGCCTTCTCGTCGCCTGTCATTCAGCTCGACTGTGGCCAACGTGAATGAAGCTACAACTCCTACTGAATGTCAGCAGAGATTAAAGTCTTTCTCCTTGTCCCACTCAGTGACTACACCAACAGGAGGAGAGGATCGCTGTGCTAACGGAAAGGATTTTAGCATAAGCCCAGAGACCCCAGTCATGTGGATTGATGATCAGGCAGCAGCAGATGATCAGTTGATTAAAAGAAATAGTAATCGGGATGATCAGTGTAACTCTATGGAAGCAGGAGAAAAGAAATGTGGAAATACAGCTTGCTTGCCAGAGGAGAAAAATGTGCTAGTGGTGGCAGTCATGCACAACTGTGACAGAAGAACACTACAAAGTGGTGATGTGGTGGATTGTACAAATTACAGCAGTCAGTCCCTAATGGACTCTATTAGCTTTACACTGGATAATGAAAACCGACAGAGTGACCAGTTTAGCGTTACTGTAAATGGATCCACAGAAAAGGATATTGATACAGAAAAGCAAGTAAACACGCTGTGCACTGAAGATGACTCTGTAAGTCATTTGATTAATGCTTCATCTGAAAGCCTGACTGCTGCATGCCCCTCCTCTCGATTAAAGGAGGATTTTGATATGAATAAAGATTTGCTGTTTTCAGAAGCTACAACTGCAGGGATCAATGCAGTGACTCTCTTACAGAGACCAGTTGATGGTACTGCTAAAATGCAAGAAAATTGTGCATCAGTTGAAAATTTCACTAGTAAAGCCATTCCTCAGAGAACAGATCTAGAAGCTAAAAACTCTTCTGGTTCCAGTAGTGGAAGCTTAATTGTAGAACAGGAAACAACCCAGCAGTTGCAGTCTAGGCTATCTGGGCTCACTGAAACCTGTCAACCTAATGTGGCTGGAAGTGGCTATTACAAGGAATGTGTTGCAGAGGATGTTAGTGCCACTGAAAGCGAAGTCATTGAATGTGATAAAAATCTCGGCACAACGGAATTGCACAGCATGGCAGAATGTTACCCTGAATCTCAGGAGATGACTAATTGGGAGCTGACAAAGTTGAATGAGATGAATAATAAGCAAACTCTAGGAGAGAATGAAAGAATTTTAAGACTTTTGCAGACCAAACAGCCTGATGATCCATGTGGGAATAGCAGAGAAGATGAAGATGAGGTATTGGAGGCAGGCATAGATTTAAAAGGGTCTGGTACAGATGAGCTTGGAGGGTCCAGTCTCTCTGATGTGATGGCTACATCAGTAGCAAGCTCTCTGTCTAATGGTTGTGATTCCTATGGAATGCAGAACCCAGTTGTTGCTCATGTTCCAAAGACTTTACCCTCTAAGGAAGACTCGGTAACAGAGGAAAAGGAGATTGAGGAGAGCAAGTCAGAATGTTACGCTAATGTTTATGAACAGAGAGGAAATGAGACCACAGACGGGAGTGGTCTTATTTTAAACAGCACTGGTGACCACATAAAGAAAAATTATTTGCATAATCTTTGTAGTCAGGTTTCATCCATGCAAGGGCAAACTTCACCAAAACCAGTGACTAACCTGCAATATATCAGTGTTCCTTTTGGTGGTGCAAGACCTAAGCAACCCACAAATCTGAAACTGCAGATTCCGAAGCCATTATCGGACCACTTACAAAATGATGTTATTCCCCCAAATTGTGGAGGTAATAGTAAAAACAAAAATGTCTTTGGTAAGACACAGTTAGGGGATACAGCAGACACGTTTCCTGGTGAAACATCTTCAAATGCTTCTGGTACTGGTTCCAATGGGGAACATTTGGACGAGTATGAATCTGGAGTCTCTAATAGCTTGTGCCTTGCAGTAGCCCCAGATAGTCCAGATAATGATCTCAGAGCTGGTCAGTTTGGAGCTCCAGCCAGAAAGCCTTTTACGACTTTGGGTGAGGTGGCTCCAGTGTGGGTTCCAGATTCTCAAGCACCAAACTGTATGAAATGTGAGGCCAGATTTACATTCACCAAAAGAAGGCACCATTGCAGAGCCTGTGGGAAGGTAAGTGCATATTTTGTGAATAAGCTCAAAGCACCCTTTTTTCCCTGATACTGCACAACATTGCATCAGAGGGCTTGCTAAGCTACTGGACATAGTTACCTGTGACAGCTCTTCCTAAAAAGCTGTGTCTGAGTGAAGAAAAATGAGAGTTTCTGAGCTCTGATCTATTTAGGATACCAATAAAGAATAACTAATTGTTATTAGTCTGAATGAGCAGTTGTATTTGTTGATTGCAATGATGATCATCCTTGGGTTTATGTCAGAACTTCTATTAAATGACTAAGTGCAGGACACTGCTTTACAGAAATTACTGCATCAATAATCCCATTAAAGTTACTGAAACAAACTTGTGCATTGGGAGTGGGCTGTTGGATTGCTGGCATTCCTGCTGGTTTACATGGCTGATCAACTCAGTTCTTCTTGGTCTTCTTTACTATCCTCATATTGCTTACATGATTTTAAATAGTATTAACATGTTTTTAAACATACATTTGCTCCTGGGGGAAAAAAAAAAGTGGTTAACTGTAACCTGGTGTATGTCCACGTGGTGAGAAATGTCATAATGAAGACAACTAAAGCATAATTTCTGTATCACTTTTTGTTGTGTAAGAAATACTTTATTGTTGGGAGTGTTTTAAATTTTATGTATATGCTATCTAGGTGAACTCAAATTCTTACGTGGTGATTTAATTGTAAATTGTTAACCTGTAAATTATTTCCAAATATCTTTTACTGAAATACATGTCAGGGTGTCATGGTTTGACAGGGGAGGAGTTTGGGAAGTGAAGCAAAAGGTTTGGGTGTTGTTATGACCGTCGGCTAAGCTACTGAAAAGTTGGGCACGCCTCTGTGAAAAATACATGTTAAAGACGAAAAAACCCGGGAACTTCTTTCTTCCTCGGCCGGCAAGAAGGTAATGAGGTCTGGCCTGGCTTATTTCTCGGCCGGGCCGGGCCGGGCTGGCTGGCCCTGCTGCAGGCCTGGACATTCTTCTCCCGGGCTGCCGCCCCGCTTCTCCCGTCGGCTGCCGGGCAGGGAGAGGGGGTGCCGCAGGCCGGATAAAACCAGTTTTAATAACATCTGGCTGTGCTGTAGCCCGGCCCGGGGCCCAGCCGAGACCTGCCGGCCTCCTCTCTGGAAGTAGCCCCGGGCCGCGCCCGAGGTTTTGCTCTGTGGGAGTTGCCTCAAGCACTGGGCAGGGGGAGGGAGAAGTGCTGTGATCCCCTGAGAAGTTGGAACAGAGGAAGAGAGGAGTAGCCCGCTAACACATGAGAGGAAGAGCCAGATCTCTGTTCCCAGAGATGAAGATGATTTTAGAGATAGATAATGAGAACTTTTGCCTTTGAACTACTTATCTTTAAAATAATACCCCATAAGTCGACATATCCCATCAACAAGCTTGTGGACATGAGAAGAACTTCACAATAACAGATTTTCCCCCAGGAAAAGCCATGAGAAAACTGGTTTTTTTCCTCTTGTGGAGAAGTGTCCACAACGTTAACAAGAGAGACTTCACTCCCTGAGTAAACTGTAGAAAGACTATATCAGATGTAGTAAACTATATTTTAAGTTTAGGTCTTTACATTGTCAGTATTCAAGAGAAAAGTTGTAGAGAGGAGAAGTAGTCTGAAGAATTTAGTTCTTACTACTTCTTTTTTCCCTTTTAATTACTGTTAATAAATTTTTTTGTACCCTTTTAAAATTTTGAACCTACTTTACCTTTCTCCTAATCCTATCTCACAACAAGAAGTAGGTGTATTAGCTGAGAAATCTCAAAATTAATAAAAATTTCGAATTAGCAAACCAAAACCACTACACAGTGACATAAGTAGGAACTCAGGGAGAAAATAACGATGATTCAGAAGCAGTAAACTAACACTCTTGTCAATTAGGTATTAATGAATATTGTAAAAAGAAATACTAAAACCAACAAGAACTAGAATAAAAATAACTTTAGTTCATTTAGGCCTCATTCAAAGGTTTCTGAAGTTGATTAAAAGACCTGGCTGCTGTGGGTGATAATTTTTGCTGCCAGAAGAGTGCTGGGAAAGCAGAATGATGTGGATAGAGGACCTAGAAGAAGCAAATGTATCTGGAAAGCTCAAACCCTTGTGCCAGCTGGTTCTGGAAGCAGCCCAGCAGAACCCCCAGGCTGGCTCCTGTGGGGTGGAACACGTGTCCCTTTTGTCCCTTTAGGAACCAGAGTGCACAGCACTCAGCCTCTATCTGGAGAAATGCTGAGCAGTCTTCCCCAGGACACTTTGAAAAGCTGAGCAGACGTTCCTTGTGCACTGCTCCAGGACTTGCAGTTGGTTCAGCCCATCCTGTTAGAGGTGATCAGTGAGCATCACATAAAGCACGTGCCTGCCTTCAGTGTACTTTTGGTTTTTATCAGAGGCCTCATTCTTCTCATGGCAGTTAAGGAGAATCTGTAAGGCATGGAAGTTAAAGGGTTGGCCATGATTTTAGCTTTGATATGTTAACTTACGCTGTTATTTAGGTAACTTTTTTTTTTAGTTGGACAAATATGACTTCAGTTTCCATGTGCAGTAAAATTTTCTACTTACTTTTATGTTTTAAACAAGTTTATTGCTTGGATTTAATTGCTTCTCTGTAACGGCTGCAGTCCTGAGTTGCACAAATGAATGCAGAAAATTAAAGTATCTGTAAATGGATAAAACATGCAATGGTGGAACAAGGACAAAAATTTCCATGTATTTTTTGTCTTTTTACATTGTTCTGACAAACCTTAGGAAGAACCACCAGTGCCAGTGGGGATTTTTTTGATTATATGTGGGAAATGCATAAAATAAAAAATCCCTCTGCTTAGTAGACAAATTGACTCAGTAGACAGAATAGATTGGTTTTAGAACCTTTTGTTAGCAGATGTTTGGGCCAAATTTGCACAAGTGCAGCCAAAATATGTGGCAGAAAGGACACGTTAATAAATGCTAAGGATCAGTGTAAGTCAAATAATACTTAGCACTTACTGCAAATTGCTTTACAGCCCTTAATTCCTGTAACAGTTCTGGGCAGAGAGAGGCCAAAGCTTTGACAGACAAGTTCCAATGAATGTGTCTGCAGTGGCTTGAGAAATCCCAGCTCTCAGCTGTCTGCTCCTGCTTTCTGGTCACCAGCCCCAGCCCCAGAGCAAGTCCTGTGGACCATGTGTGGTGTAGGTAACTACTGAACCACAGGGATGCTTCTACTGGTAAATGTCTGAATCTCACTAAAAGAACTGGGGAGACAACATCTTCAGCCCTTGCAGTTATTTGTTTCTAGGGGAAGTCATGGGATTAAATATTTTGAACACAAGCTTTAGCACAACAGTTGCTTTTTAAGCTTTATTAGCATCATGACAAATCATTTTAGTAGGGGTGAATGTATCTGTTTCATTTGGGAATAAACACTGCATTTAAAAATAGTCGAGTGTCAACTGAGAAGTCTGGGTTTTTAATTTCAGGGTAATAATTGCAAAGTTAATGGATGGTATGAACCATTTGGATTGATGGAAAGTAATATGCTTAGAGTAAATTTTGAGTTAAAATTAAGAACCTGATGAATGCGTGTGAACGCATTCATAAATTATATGTTATGTATTTAATGTGAGATTAAGTCATCATCCTTGATAGTAAAGCCAGAAAATTAGTATGCAATCTTTTTTATTGACAACCAAAATGATATTTTTCTACTAAAATATTTAAAAAATCAGCAATTCCCCTAGCAACTAATGCTTTAACAACTCCTAGTGAACCTAGTAGTTCAAAAACCCTAGTAACATAAAAACTTGCTTTGACACTGCTCTGTTGTTTTTTTATAGCGTGATGTACTGAGATAATGACTTGGTGATTGTTAATAACAAGTCTGACTTGTCAGTTGTGCTGGATTGCGTTCTCTGCATTACTGCTGCTCAGGGCTGATGCAGCCTGAGAGAGGAGGTGGGGATGTTCTGTCATTGCTTCTATTTTCTCTTTTAATATCTAAATCGTTGCATTTGGGAGCTTTCATGGGTGCACAATGTGTTGTTTGAAAAAGGGTCCTAAATTAGATATTAATTTGTGTTGGGCCTTCATTTATGGTTGACAACATTGATTTTTCCATGTTCAATACTGAATGAACTTTTGACTGGAAATTTTGCCCGGAGAACTGAAATGATGTCAAATGTCTCTAAAATATGCTGTGATGTTGTTATAAATATTCCCTAGAATACTTGTAATTTGGGTTAGGATGTGAGTGCAGAAATCAGATTTTTCAAGTATATTTACTTTGGTTTTTAAAAGATTTTTACATATGTGAAAGGGTGGATTTTATTTTTGCATTAAAATTCCAGTGTATGCTTAATTATATTTTGTTTTTGAAATGTTTGGGTTGTCATAATTAGAAATCATTAAAACTGGTTCTAATGAGACAAGGCTGAGCTTTCTGCACATCTGATTTTCAACTCTCGTTTTTAGTTCAGAACCTGTATTTGCTTATTTTGAACACTTGCCACTAAAAACTTGCAAGTAACAGGCTGCAAAGTAGTTGTAATTTGGTGTGATCTTTAACTTGGTTGAAATTTAATTAAGCTTGAACACATTTATATATAACAATCCTGTGTAGCTTCTTGTCTGTATTACAGAAATAATGCTGCTGGAGTGATGGAATATTTTTTTAATTTAGAAAGTGTTATAGATCATAATAATGCATAGTGAATTGCAGAGATAATATCCACCCATAATTAAATTTTGAAATTCTCTCTTGATATCTGAACTCATTTGTTAGGCAGCTGCTGCTGTTTCTAGATCTCCTGAGTGTAACATTACCTTTCTGCAGGAAGTGGATGTTCATCAGTATCTTCACATCACCTGAAAAATAACCCTGAGGAACTCCTGGGTTTTTTTTAAATAAAGACAATATAATTATTTAAAACAAATGAGAAATCATTAAGGGCACGTGTTCTGCAGGATTTTGAGAAGGCTGTAGGATGATATGTGCATGCAAGTGTGTTTTGGTGCACAAGCCATGCTCATGTTTTATGGTTTTGCTTGTCTGGAGGAAGCCTCAGGACTGTTTCCTGCCCAGGACTGGGGAGTTTTTAGAGCTAGTTCAGGGCAGAGGGACCAGCACTGCAGCTGCATCTCCACAGCACTTTGTGCTCCCTGGGCTTTGCCCCAGCCCCTTTGGCAGCCAGGGTGCACAGAATGCACTTCCTGAGTTCTCCCTACTGTTGTGATACTGTGGTGTTTGTATGCATGTCAAAATGAGCTTTTTTATAGAAATGGAGCAAGGTTTTCATGCAGTACTAATGTCATTCAGCTTTCTTAAATGTCTTGGTTTATATGTTTAATACTTAAAACATTTTAATAACCACTATTCCTCCTCAGCTAAGGAGTAACTTGCTACATATGAAGAGATCAAACAGCTGGAGTTGCTAATACAGAATCACAGAGATATTTAGGTTGGAAAAAAAACTCTTGAGATGATCAAATCCAGCCTTAACTGATGGCTGATCACCACCTTGTCAACCAGACCATGGCACTGAGGGCCACATCCAGTCTTTCCTTCAGGGACAGTGACTCCAGCACCTCTCTGGGCAGCCCATTCCAATGTTTAATCACCCCTTCTGTGAAGAAATTCCTCCTGATGTCCAAAAATTCCTTCTAGTGTCCAATTCCATGTAGATGAATTGTGCTGCTGTGAAGAGTTAATTAATTAACTTTGAATTAATCGCTGCCATAGCACTGTCTTATATATATGGAATACTTGTGCATTGAATTGCTGTTTAATTCTAGGAAGTACCTGTGCTTTTTCTAAGACTGAAGTTAATTTCCAAATTGTTTATTCTGTGAGGGATTAATGTAATGGGGTAGGTATTTATTACCCCCATTGTCATTTATGCCAAACAAATTTTAAAAACACCACAGTGCAGTATCAGGACAAAATGTGTTTATGTGTTCTGCAAAATAATCATCAGGATTAGTAGTACAGCAGCGTGGGTAGGTATTGGTCACTGTGACTTTAATGGGAAAATACTGATTTTTTTACCTCTGTATTTTGCATTTCAAGAGCTTTGCAGACACTCAGTTGTGCAGATCCATCGGTTTGTCACATATTTGTGCACATCCCTGAGCAGTTTCCCCTGTGTTCCAGGTGTTTTGTGCTGCGTGCTGCAGCCTGAAGTGCAAGCTGCTGTACATGGACCGAAAGGAAGCCAGAGTGTGTGTGATCTGCCACTCAGTGCTGATGAATGGTGAGTGGGGAGGGAATCCAACATGTGGCACTTCACTGGCTTTGTGTGGAGCTGCAGTGAGGGCATTTAAAAAGAAAAATATCAAAATACTTCATTTGTATGGGTAAGTATTCTAAAGCAGTAAAGGTGCTTGAGAGGCTGGTGTGGAATCCCTGTGAAGAGTAGAAAAACTGGTAAGGTTGCAGTGAGTTTGAAAGTTTGAATTTGGGAGTGCTCTACCAGGATTGCAAAAGCTGTGACTTTTGAGGTTTTTTTGTTGTTTATTCAGAAGTGTACTCTGTATCTTTTGTTGCCTGAGTAGATAACCTGCTACACATTTAGATAGAATGACAAAGAGTAGAGTAATGCAGTTGTACCTGTTCTAGATCATGTCCTATAGGAGATTGGGGAAGTAGTATTTATCCACAAATTAATCCAGCTCCTCTTCTTAACTCCTTGGTGCTAGAGTAGGAAGTCTTGTCTAAATACAGGTCCACAAATGTGGACAGCTGAGCTCAGATTGTTACATTCACACATCCTGGAGAGTGTCAAACCCAGGGTGGTGCTGTGGCTAAAAGCCTGGTGAGAGCTTGGGACACAGGAGAGAGGTCCTAAGTGGTTTTGAAGTTAACATGTAGAACTGATAGGAAGTTCTATCACCTCTGCTTGATGTAAGAAAAAAACTCTGGATTTGATCAACAGGCTGTGGAATGTATTTCATGTGTTGTTCTTTATTGTATTAACACCTTAGAGCTGTGCTATAAATATGGGCAAACACAGAGCACTCTCTTGAAGCCTTTGAAAATCTCCAGAGCTTCCCACACTGGCAGTTACCTCTGGGTGATGATCTGTCCAGCTGAGTTATGCCTGTGGCACTGTGACAGCTGCTGCTAGAAGACTCAATGTTCAGTTTTTCTGTCTTGGATTGAGAAGGCAGAGAAATTGGATTGGGTTGAGAGAGGATCCATGTGGGTGCTTAAATCATGAGATAACCTATCTCATTGTGAGAAATTCCAGGCATTTTGGCTTATTAGTGTGAAAGTGAATGGGTGTCTTGGTCCTGGGGTATAAATATAAATCTGGATCACTGAAACTTGATGCCAGAAGTGAATTCAGTGGTAAAGTACAGTCTGACAGGTGCATTCTAACATGTAAAAGGTAGAATGAGAAGTCAGAGAGATTCAGGCTCTAAATGCAGACTTTTAACTCTTAGGATAACTGTTCAATATTTATCAGGATGGTTTATCATGGAATCTCCATTGCTGCATAGTGGATTATTTGGGTTGTTTTCAGAAAGATCTCTTTGTTGAACATCTAAACTAAAACACTAAACTTAAGGCTTAGTAAGACTGGCTATGAGCTTAATAAAGCTCATAGCTTTATTTTTATTTTTTTATGAGCTTAATAAAGCTCATAGCTTTATTTTTTTCTCCAAAGAAGTTGAGTATTGGTTCAGGTTTGGTTGAAAGTAACTGAGTGCTTAGTCTTGAAATGAGAATATAAAATTAGCAAACAGTATCTGTTATTAAACAGAAATATAATTTTCTNAGCTTAATAAAGCTCATAGCTTTATTTTTATTTTTTTATGAGCTTAATAAAGCTCATAGCTTTATTTTTTTCTCCAAAGAAGTTGAGTATTGGTTCAGGTTTGGTTGAAAGTAACTGAGTGCTTAGTCTTGAAATGAGAATATAAAATTAGCAAACAGTATCTGTTATTAAACAGAAATATAATTTTCTCAGAAAAATTTCAAAAAGATGAAATGTTTCAAAAATATTAAACATTAATTGGCGTGCAGTGGTAGGCTTTGATTGCTAATAGTTCTTTACTCTAGGCCAAATGTGTAAGGTGACAGGAAATTGTAGGTTATAATATCTAGGCATTGAAAACTAGTCCTGCTAATGATGCTGAAGGGGTTCTAAACTGTTACATTTTGGGATGGAGAAATGAACACATTTCAAGGTGTACAAGAACAAGGAATTACAAATACACTTAGCAAAAGAGAGCTGGCTCTCGTGGTGAGTAGGATTAATTTTCATCTGGGGGAAGGGAAGAATCTGAAAATATTTTATTGAAACCAAAGTGTTGTTTTAAAAAGACATAATAAAACCGATCATATTATAATGATTTCGTTTGAAAGCCTCTCTGTCCTGCTGCCCGGGCAGATGGACATTAATGGCAGCAAACAGTGGCATCAGTGCTTGGTTCCTTCCAGGCCAGTGCTGTGCTTGTCCTGTGTCCCTCTGTTCCTGTCCCTGCTGCAGTGCTTCGTGGTGATGCTTTGGGTCACTGGTTAGTTCACCTGTAGCCCAGTTGCATCCCACCCCTCCTGATCCTTCCAGTTTCTTTGTCAGTGCTGGTTTTGGGGCTTTTCTTCCTGTCAATGCAGCAGGTTAAGTTGCTTTGCACAATCCTGAAAGCAGGGGTAGGAACTGTAAAAGCAGTTATTATTTCATTTGATTGCTCAGAACCTGGTTTGTGTTTGACTGGGGTGTGAGGGGAGGGTTGTGTGTTTTCTGGCACGTTTCCATGGCCAGGCTATGTGTTTCATCAGTTTCCAATGCTATTTTTAGTGTATTTTCAGTTCATAGGTATGCTGACTTGGCACTTTGCTCCATTTAAAGAAGGCTTTAAGAATGTTCTTTTACTTTTCTAGTAAAGGAGCCCTGGACATAAAACATTGTGCATTTTTAATACTTTCTTCTTTCAGGACTTCCACTATAACTGGTACAGAATTGCTGTTTAAAAAGTGCTTTGGTTCAAGTGATTTTCTCATCTGGAATGCCAATACCTTTTTCATTGACAAGCATTTCACTGTTGGTTTTGCAGGTTGATAGGGAGAAGCCGAAGGGTTTATTTTCTGTTGAGTTCTATTTGGGTTTTTTTTTCTTTTGATCTTGTTGTTTCCACTTTGTTTTTCTAACAATTTGCAGCCGAAGGAACCCAAGGATGTACATGGTCTGAGGGCTTAGGTGCCATTGTATTTAAGCCTAACTCAAAGAATTCATTTATTTGTAACACGCTAATATGGTTGTGGGTGCAAGCACACATATGAATTTTATGGCATCTTGCTACAAGCCTCCCTTAGAGGTGAAAAAGAAGTAGCACTGTGGAGATAATCTGGTTTACTCACCAGAGGAGATTTTCCTATGATAGATGTTGTTGATAAAGAAGATTTATGTGTTATTTTTTGGCCAATTGAATTAAGGCTCAAGTCATGCCTTCCAAATTAATAGCATAAGGGTTTTTTTACAGTTAAGAATAAAAGTTGTTGATCTGGACACAAAGAAATGCAGGATGCTTTTTATCATAAATGAAAGCTAAATCTGCTTAAGTATTTTGTGGGTTATGAAACATTTGTAGTAAAAATGTCTGTTTCTCCATGCATTGTGATATATTTGTGTCACATTGACTGTTTTCAATTAAATCTTTGAAGAAGAAACAAAATTAAGCATGAGGAACTAAGCATCACTCAAGTCAAAGTGTATGCTAACCATTTTCAGAAAATATTTTTCTATGGACTTATATTTGTATTACACGTGGCCAGTGCAGTTTCTCCATGTGCTTTTCTTGCTTAATTGCAGTCTCCTGGGCTGTTACTTGAAGGGAATGGTCTTTGGGAGGTGGCAGGGTCCATACTGACGGCTGAGAACTTAACACAGTGTTTTGGACTGTTAGATACCTTGCTCTGTGTTCATGGCTCTTGTTCTTTGTTTGCTTTAGCTCAAGCCTGGGAGAACATGATGAGTGCCTCAAGCCAGAGCCCTAACCCTAACAATCCTGCTGAATACTGTTCTACTATCCCTCCTTTGCAGCAGGCTCAGGCCTCGGGCGCCCTGAGCTCCCCGCCTCCCACTGTCATGGTACCTGTGGGAGTTCTAAAGCATCCTGGAGCAGAAGGTAAGAACACTTACTTTTTCTTTCAGTTTACCTGTAGGAAGAATTTGGAAAGAATTTCTGCATTTCATTCATTCCAAATAATGGCTAATGCCAGTGTGCTATTCCTGCCCTCAGCAGGGACATCAGGTTTTCCAGGACATGTAAACTGTTCTCAGTGGTTGTGTCTGTACCTGATGCTGCCATAGGGAATGCACTAGATGATGTCTAAAGTTCCTTCCAATCCACATTTTTGTATTTATTTTTTCAGTTTTGCTGTTTTGTACTCAGATTTTCCAGTTTCCTAGCCAGTGTTGCTGTGAGATGTTAAACACTGTTTTTTTACGTTCTCTCCAGTGGCTCAGCCTAGAGAACAAAGGCGTGTTTGGTTTGCTGATGGGATTTTACCCAATGGAGAAGTTGCCGATGCAGCAAAGCTGACAGTGGCTGGGACAGCTTCCACAGGAACCTTAGCAGTGTCTCATGATCCATCAAAGCCCATGGCCAACAACACTTCATCAGCAGAAGTAAGGGAGCGTTTGGCATTCAAAATCCTGTGTTTGCCTTGGTTGTGAGTGGTCTGTGAGTTGCTGTGGTGACTGATGTAGGAAAGACTGATGTAGGAAATCTGCTCAGGCTTGTCTTAGTATGTTGCATAGCAAGCGTTGTCCTTCTTTAAATGTTTGCAGAGTGCTGAAACAACTATATCTTTTTAAATGAAATGAAATGAAGAGTTTTGAGGCACAGCACTAAGAATGTTGTCTGTGTGGCTTCCAGCTGTTTGGCTGTACAGCTGGTGTGTGAAGGATATTTGTGTAACACGTGCTTTAAAAAAAGTGAGTTGTGGTCAGTAAGGAGTTTGAAACAGTAAGATTATCATAGTATGGATCAGAAGAATACTCTGTCACAAAATTACATATGCAGGAAAGTGCAGATAAAGTTAATGATGTTAAGTCCACCATACCCCATGTAAGTGGAATTGAGACTCTGCATAAAGTTCAAATGGGCATAGATGCATTAAGATTTTGTGAAGAAATGGGTATGTGTGGTTTTAGAGAAAGGAAGTGCAGGCTCTAAGCAGATTTTCTAGCAATAGTTCACATCATCTGTTGTTACAGAGCCAAATTACTTGGTGCTTCTGTTTCTCCAGCAGAGAGACTCCTTCACCTCCATCTATAATAATTTAGCCAGCCAGCTCTTACATTTTTATCACTATTACTGTTTTAATGTCATCCTTCCTTGTTGTTTGCTTCTTGCAGACTGATAATGCCTCTGTATTCTCGGGAAATATAACTCAGGTTGGCAGTCCTGTTGGCAGTGCAATGAATTTGATTCCTGAAGATGGTCTTCCTCCAATTCTCATCTCCACTGGAGTAAAAGGAGGTGAGGGTATAATTTGGCAGCCAGCTTTTATGCTTACCATATGCAATAACCTAGTGGCTACTGTGTTTATTTTGAAAATAAGATGCTGGCAGTGTGCTGAGTATTGGAAGGAATTCTCAGTAAGCACTTGTGGGTGAATGTTGGGCCACTCCTTTGCACAGTTGGTCCCTATTTTTATCCAGGAAGAGCCCCACCTTGCAATGAAATTCCTGTAACAAGTAAAACATGAAGCAAAAAATTAACTGCAGTCCAGAAGCATGTGCTAATTTATTTACTAATCGGACTATGGGGAATGTTTCAAACAGAGATAGGTTTTAATTAGCCTTATGAATATTCATGCATCCCTTCTCTCAAATTCTGTTGGAACATGGGCTCTGTCTGAGGCATCCCCAAGCACTGCATTCAATGAGGCTATTGCACATCATGGCCCACAGTGCAGCTTTTAGTTATTGTGATATCCCCTTATAAAGGATACAAATCGAGGAGGCTTCAGAAAATTAAAAACTAATTTGGAAAAGATTAGAAAATGTGTATTTGTTTATGTGAAATTGCTTTCCACAGTCTGATTCATGACATCCTTTAATACATTCCTGGAATGAAATTTTCTCTTCTTTGGTTGTTTTATTCCTATTAGATATTTTGCTGACACAGTGCATTTCTAATGTTAAGCTGGAAGTAACCTTTTATTTCAGGATAGTGTCAAAACCAAAATGTGAGCAGCATTTAATTTCAGATCTGTTCCATCCTGTGTTAGCTGTTCATGATAGTCCAGGAGAGATGCCCTTCAGCCTTACTGTAATTTTAGTAACAATTCTTAACTTCTTAGTCATTTTGGATTTCAGTTGACATTGTGACACATTTTTCAATTTGAATATGATTTTCTCCTCTAGTTGATACTGAAAAATAGTTATTTTTCTGAAACAAGCTGCACCTTTCTAAAGGGTGTACACAGGCTATCTCATAAATTCTGTTGAAGTTTGAAAATACCAGTCTAGGAAACAATCAGTTAAACCAGCAGTACTTAAATAAGTTTTTGTCTGAAAGGTCAAAACAGTAAGAAGAATTGGAATTGAGGTTATCTGATTATAATGTAGAGTCTGTACCAGTAATTTATGGATTTCATTGTGTTTGTTTCTTTCGTAGACTATGCTGTGGAAGAGAGACCTTCTCAGATCTCTGTCATGCAGCAGCTGGAGGATGGTGGCCCTGACCCTCTAGTATTTGTTTTAAATGCTAATTTGCTGTCCATGGTAAAAATAGTAAATTGTAAGTGTTTATTATTAAATAAGTCTTAGTCTATGAGAGGGGAAATGTTATCTAGATTATTAGTAGGAACAGCAGCATTTTTATTTGGTAGGATATTTCAGAAAATGTGTACAGGTTGAAAACTTCATATTGAGCCATATTAAGTTAAATGTCAAAAGGCCCTTTTCTGATGATTTAGCTTACAGGTAATTTTATGTAGAAAATATAAACTGGACTGATAGAGCCTTCAGTTTCAGGTTTGGAGATCAGTGTCTCCTGTAGGACTTAGCAGGGCAGGGTATTGTATCACCCATTTTCCTTCGGTTGCTTCAGTTATTCCCCTGTCATTCCATTCTGGAAAAAGCAGATGGGATCCCATAATAATGCAGAGGTTCCATTCCCCTGTGCTCCTCTTCTATCCCTTTCTGTCCTGTGCCTGTGTGTGTACCTGTGCTGAGGGAGGAATGGGGAGGCAGACTGGCTTCTCAAGCCAGTTCCTCAGCTGATCTCTGCTGGATAGAAACTTGATGGAGAAATTGGGAAGGACAGTTTTGTATTAATAAATTGTTTATAAACCTTTCAGCATCTCTTGGATTGCAGTACAATGCTTTACATATATATAAAAAGGTAATATATTATAGACACAGGTTTTATTTCAACAACTTAGTATTCTCAAGCAATGAAGCTCAGAGCACGTATCATTACTAACATCCCTGTGAAGCAGAACAACACAGTGAGGTCTCATGGAGACAGCTGACATCCAGCTCTCCATATTAAGAAAGATATCACCGTTGGAAACTGTTTTAGCTGTCAGGATCATGGTACACACAGCCAACAGCCTGGCCTGTTCCCAGGCTCCTTCATTCACATTTAAATCCTGTCCTTTCATTTGAGTACAGAAACTGCTAAAAGTCTGCTCTGTGGTGTTAATCCCAAGATCTGACTGGGAGCTGTAATACTCTGGCTCTTCCTTAGTTGTAAACTGGGAATTACTGAGCTGCTCTTGTTTTGGATGTGCTTGCCCTCACGGTAACAGATGTAGGACGTAACTTGTCTGTGTGACAGATAACACAACAATACGTGCTGTAAAACTGCTTCTTGCAAGAGCTGTCTTCCTGCAATGAAATTTAGACATCCTTTTTGCAATTCTGCTCTGCTGATCCTTGTTTCCATCGGTGCAGATGTGAACAGGAAGTGCTGGTGTTTCACCACGAAAGGCATGCACGCGGTGGGGCAGTCGGAGATCGTCATTCTCCTGCAGTGTTTGCCTGATGAGAAGTGTTTGCCTAAGGATATCTTTAACCATTTTGTGCAACTTTACCGGGATGCCTTAGCAGGTAGGAATGTTCTCTTGGTAAAAATGCTTTGAATAGATGATCATACAGGGTCAGATATGTTTTTGTCACAGCAAATGGCTCTTGTTGAAAAAAAAAAATGGTAGCAGAATAAGAATCAAAGCCGATAGGGGGATGAGTTGTTGGTTGTCAGTATCCAGTGTTCTAGTCATCTCTCCAGATAAAATGCTGGTAACCTGGGGAGCTGCTCCAAATATCTTCCAGCCAGAAAGAAAATGTTGAGAATTCTCGTGGGTAGTATGTTCAATATCTCCTGACCAGGTAGTTCAGAAGTTCGATTCTCATTTACTGCCTGTGTCTATTACTACATTATGGAGATCCTATTTATATTTTAAAATAATATATGTATATGTGTGCCCAGAATGAACTGTAGAGCATTTCAGAAATTATCCCTGAATTTTTAATTTTTGTATCTTGATTGCAAGATTTTTATATAAACCATTGCACATTTTACATTTACTAAGTAAATAGGCTTCCACTTCTAGGTATTATTGTTGGAATTTAGAATTCAGAAATAGTTGCATGAGGAAAAATGCAAGTATTTGGTTCTGCTCATCAGAAGATAAAGCTTGTTTTCCAGAGGTAAAATTGGATCACATTAAGGTTATATGCTGAAAATACATTTACAAGAGGTTCTGCTTATCATTCATAATGCCTTTGGAGTGATTGAATCCAGTACTTTAATAAAATAATGAAAGATATTTGTTTCCTAAAATATCTTTGTACAACAAAGGTCAGCTTGCCCAGAGAGGTTGCCAGTTCAGAATGTATTATTATCTCATGTCATAATGGATCTTGTGTGCATGGCAAATAACTACTGTTCTAAACCTCAGTTCATTTTCTTTGTCTTATAATGATGTTATTCAGAGGGAGATAGATATGAAAAATGGCAAGCATGTGTATATAAATGTGTATATATGTATATTGCAGATATAAATCCGCCTTGGTGTGTATATTGCTGTGAAGTTCTGTATAATTACACTACAGAAATACATAATTTATAACTCCTACATAATGCATTTGGAATTCTTTTTTTAGTACTGTAGTGGTAGTAATTTGATATCCTACAATTCCACTGGTGCAAAGAGCTGCTTACTATTGTACAGTTCTTAATCAGAAACCGAATGTCGCTGTTGAAGAATTCCACTGTGTGTTTTCTTCTGGTAGGATCTGCTGTGTGTTGTGTTTCAGACATGAAGGATGAGTAGACAGACACCTTCAGTTACTGTATAATGCCTGCAGGTTTTGTAGATAGTGCACCTTGATAAATTCCCAAAGCACTTGGGAATGCTTTTTCAACATCCATCCTTTTTTTCTTTCCAAGGCACGCATTGTTTGAGAGGCAGAAGGATCTGTTAGCATATTTGTAACTTGGCTGCTTTAAACATTATTCAGGCAGAGAGGAGGTGATGCTGTAGGGGTTTCAGTTTGGTGTCTGTAGTCCCTTGGAAGTGGTTAGCAGTTCTGCTCTTGTAGGTGGAGCAGTGCTTTCCAAGCTGTTCATTTCAGAGGTACTGCACCTCTCCTGGCAATGAGATGATTTAGACATTTAAAGCAAACAAGAATTCCCAGTAGAATTTAGAGACTATTTAACAGCCTGCCTCACCATTTCATTTTTCATGATATAATACCCTGGCTTAAATATATTCTGTATGTGGAAACTGAAATAAATTCTGTGGATTTTTTTATTTATTTCCTTTAGTGTAAGTTTTCTTAAAAACACTAATAAAAAGGCACATACAGTACTTTTTATTGGAATGGAAACAAGAATTACTTTTAATGTTGTTGATATTGCTTTGAAGTGATTTTAGATTTCTTGGTCTTATTTTCAGGGGGAAAACACAGCATCCCTTTTTGTTTGTTGGATTAAAGCCCAATCCATAGCAAATGATTTCTTCATGAGTCACATGAATTTAGGAGCTTGAATTCTGTGCTCAAGTCTAGAAGCACAAAGTACTTGTATGTACTCGTGCCTCTTCCCAGATGTTTCCGCTCTCCTGAAGGGATAACTTGTTCTGGAGGCAGAGTCCTGCCCTCTGTGCTGGGTGTTGTTTGCAGGCTGGCTCTGGTAGGATGGCAGCAGAGAGATTTTGAAGGAAAAAATGGCATTTTTCACTGTAGGCTGTATGCATGCGAGTTATAAAAAAATAAAGTCAGTTAAGGCAAGTATTTGTTGCTGCTCACTTTTCATCGCTTTACTTTTCCTCTGGCCCCTCTGTCATCAAGCTCCCTGCTGTGTTGCGTTTCTTGTTTTGAAATTGGAAGCTAATGATTTCTGTTGTGGTTGTAGTAGTTGCACTGCTGTAGTAGTAATCCCATGATGATCCTTGTCTGTTGGCTATAAGCCTGGCAGTGAATGGGAAAATGAGGACTTCTGTCCGTCTGAATGGGTACTTTGAGGCAGTTGGATGTGTTAATGTAGTGCTGCCAGAGATGCCCTTGTGCATCAGCTCTGTGCTGGAAGACAATAAAAGCTACTGTTACTTTTGTAGTGGAAATGGAAATCTGGCAACTGCCTGAAATGGCTTTGTGGTCACCCTGTTTTTTGGGGATATTCCTTGTGAAGGTGGGTCTATCCCAGACACAGTTTGTGGATTTTTTACCCAGCGTGGTTTTAATTAAATATGGTGGTACTTAATAGTAGATCTGTAAAGAAGCCCATGTAGATGTTCTGAACAGAGAACAGGTTAACCAAGTAACAAACCCCTGCAATTGGTCTGTGGAAAGGTGGAAACAAAATCAAACTTCATATGAGGTGAGTGAGTGATGTTAGGAAGACTGCCACAGAGTAGCCTGAGAAAGTTTAGGATGCTGGCAGCTGCTGCTCTCACTGGTAGTAAGTGAAGCATTATGGCCCTTGGCAGTAGGAGTAAGTTCTTTCCAAATTACTTTCTGATGTGTTTCAATAAAGAGATGCTGACCATGGCCAAAACTTTGAATGTGGAGCTGATACGGTTTTTCTCAGTGTTGGCATCTGCTACAGATGTGTTGGGGCATCAAGGTACATTCATGGTCTTGGCTCTTCTGTAGCTATTTGTGGCTCTTGGAGTGATTTGGTTTGTGTTCCTTTTCCAAAGGAAATGTGCTCATTTGCTCTTGAGGAAAATCCATCTAGCAAGATTGTTCACGGATGAATATTGCTTTGCATCTTCTGCTGCAGGACTGGGGTGCTGGGGTTTTTAGGATGCCAGCAAAGTTTGGGATGTAGCAGTTCCTGGCTGTTCTGGATGGCAGTGGAATGAGGCTGGATGGACTTCCCCAAGCCACAAATAAATGCCTTGCCTGAGTCTGGATGCCATTGCCTTTTTTTGACCTGGCATTAACTAAAAGATAGGAAGGCTACATTAAGAATTTAACCTCACTGTTTTTTGGTAAAAGTACCTAACTGGCTTCACCACACATTGAGGGTAATAAACAAATGTAGGAATCTTTTTTTTTTTCCCCCCCGTTTACCTTTCCTGGTATAGACTGTTTTGAGGCCAGAAGGAATTGCCAAACTGCTATACAAAGCATATTGTTCATCACAGAAAGATATCTGAGTGAAGAATTCAAAACACTGTGGATAAAAGCATCTTTTTTTTCTGGAGAATTTGTAGGGATGCTTAAGATTTAAAGTCAAGGATAACTCAGTTTAATTGAGAAGAGAGTAAGTACTGACCTCTTGCAGAACTGCTTTAGATGCATCATGAACACTTAAAGCACTTCCTAAATAATATGAGTTGTCTGGTGTCAGGTGCTGGAACTTAATATATGGAAAGGCACCTTTCTGTTCACTCTGAGATTGCCTCATTAGAAGGGAAGTTGTGATATGTTTTAAATTAAATTACATGCTTTTGCAAAGGATAGTTATTTTTGAAGGTTTTTCTGACGCCTACACTTTCTCTACAAGCCTCTGAAACAGTTCTGTGCTTAAAATGTGTAATGGTGCAGTGGGTTTGGTTTGACAATGTCAGGCTGGGAATAGCAACTTCTCGGTGGGGCCTTGGCTTGCAATCACCTTTTGAGACAGGGCAGGAAAGACTGACAACCCCTGGTCAGGGCAGAAATGTTAGAGGGACAAGCCCAGAGAGGCTTTTTGACTTGGTTGTGCTGACTGAAAAGGGCACTAAAGAAGTGTGTAGGAAAACACTTGCTTCTTCCCCTGCTGTCCACATCCAGGCTCTTAAGCTGTTATAAATAATGAATTGCAGCACAGCTACCTAATCCCAGTAATTTGTCCTCTTAAAGTGGTGGCAGCCTCTTGGATCTTGCACTGTGCAAGCTGCTTGTGTCAGAAGGAGTAATTTATGATGTTGTGGCTTATGGAAGGAAAGGACTGAACAGCTGAGTTGCAGATTCAACTCTAAGGGTTTTTTCCACGTTTCCGTTTGCTGAAAAATTCTTATTAAGGCATCCCAGGCGTGCGAGCCTTGAAGCTCCGTCTCCTGAAACAGAAAAAATAAGTAGTCATCCCCTTCTGCTGCAGCACTTGGCACCAATCTCAAGTGGAAATGTCTGGTTGCTTTGTCATTCCAGTGGGCAGTGCCACACGTCTCAGATCCATACAGGATTGTACAGCTGCACTTTGCCTGGCCTCTTGCACACCGAAAATACACAGGAAAGGGGGCAGAATTCAGTGCAGTTTGGCAGTTTATACACGTCATACACTTGAAGGGTAAAAAAGATTATTGTGGTCATACTGTTGGAACTGAGAACTGCACCAAGTAACTTTATGATCAGGTCTGTGGCTCTATTTGGGTAAGAACAGATGGGAAGGGGAAAAGGAAGTATAAACGAAGAAGAGGCGATTAGTGAGGGTAGGTGGAAGCTGCAAAAGCAAACGAGTGCCAGCAGCTATTTTAGATAAGTGAAAATCTTTCTCATGAACACCAGTGCATACACTGGTTTGCACTCACTAGCAGGATGCCCATGTTGGTGCATTGGTGTTTCACTGAGCAGGCATTAGTGTTCCAGCACAGCTGACAGAGCTGCATTTGCATATGGGCTGTAGCAGGGATTCTCGGCAGCTGACATTTGGTGTGGCTCTGTTATTCATGGTAGTTTGACCAGTAGCTGCTTTTCATCAAGTATGCTCAGCTGAGAAGTTGTAGCCACTCTGAGAGTTCTGGAGTTTGATCTGGGTGATCACATCAGCTTTGGCCTGTGTGTATCTGTAAAATCACAGGTTGGCTTTGCAAGACAGTGGCATGCTCTGAATGAGCCTCACCCTGCTATGGGATGCTGGGCTGCCAAAACTGTCACCTTCTGACAGGGAACATAATTTGCTTTGTGCAGCATTTGTGAGTACAGAAAAAAAGACAAACACGAAGGGGCTCTGAAATTTGAAACATAAGGAACCCCCTGAGCTTATTTGTTAGTTGGAGTATAAAAGGAGCCTTTTGCTTACAGACCTGCCAGTCACTATAAAGCTGGAGGACCCAAGATCATGTGAAGGACAGTATTGAGTGATGATTGTGCCAAGGTGGTCTGGAGGAGTGCAAAGCAGCATGGCCACATCTCCAGAGGGAGGGCTGGAATAGCTGTATTATTATGACTTGTGTTACTGAGGATGTCAAAGTATCACTTCTGTGACTCATATTTTTACTTACTTAAAACCTGACATTTTTCTGTGTGTGTATCATGTGTGTAAAAGGAAGAAACTCTCCGGGTAGTGTCCAGTGGATGTGCAGATGGAGACGTGCACATCACCACCTTGAGTTCAGATACAAACACTCTGTTATGAGGTGGTGGAGAAGGAGTAGAAACTCCTACTTTGCAGTCTCTGTCTGCAGGTGGGAAAGCCTGGGATTGCTCCAGAAGCCCAGGAGGTCTGCATGAGTACCTCAATCCCATGCAATTCCTCATGAGTGGTGTGATGAAGCACACCACGCTCTCTGAAATTGCCTTTTTCTTTGAGAGCAAATCAGCACTATTAATATTCACATCTTCCTATGGAGAATTGTGATCAGATGTTCTGTACATTATTTGCATGCTGTTGTTGTCATTTGATAAAAGGAATCACACCATGGTTCTTTGCTTCAATGTTAAATGCTGTGTTGGATGCTATAATAACCTAATCAACATTCAGATTCATTCAGCCATTTGAGTGTAAACATTTTTGGAAATCAAAAGCTTCAAAGAGTAAAAATGTGAATAAAAATTAGTGATGTTTCTCCCCTGTGTCTCTCTCAGTTACATTTTACATTAAGTATACTAATGAAATAAACAGTCTTTTGTGTAATTCTTGAAATGACCCAGATCTTCAATACATGTCTGAGCAGGCACCCCAGTGGTTTGCCTAAATGGAAGGACAACCAGGGGACATTAATTGTTTGACCAGGTGCACATCCTTCCTTAAATTGTAGCTGAATCCAAAAGTTTAGTTCAAGCAACAGCAGCTTCTGCAGTGGAAGTCCTTTGAATATCTGTAAGGTACTGAAAAAAGGCTTTGTCTGGGTGTGTCTGTAGTGCCAGGGGGAGGTTTCAGGTACCATCTCAGCAGCAATACTGGCCTGAACTCTCCTGTGCTATCCTGAGAGGACAGTGAGGGCCTGGCACAGGTTGTCCAGAGCATTTGTGGCTGCCCCATCCCTGGAAGTGTCCAAGGCCAGATTGGGGCACTTTTGCACAGGAGGCAACCTGAGCACCCTTGTGCAGCAAATCAGTGTTTCAGGTGTGGTTAATACACGTTAATGCTTCAGGAAGAAAAGTGAATTTAACATGGATATTTTTTCCTCTCTGAAAAACTCCTGACATTCTTGATACAGCTCTCAATCCAGTGAGCTAATGAACTCTTTCTTTTTCCCATAGGTAACATTGTTGGCAACCTGGGACACTCCTTTTTCAGCCAGAGCTTCCTTGGAAGCAAAGAACACGGAGGGTTCCTGTACGTTGCAGCGACGTATCAGTCCCTGCAGGACCTGGTGCTCCCAACCCCACCATACTTGTTTGGCATCCTCATCCAGAAGTGGGAGACTCCCTGGGCCAAAGTGTTCCCCATCCGGCTGATGCTGAGACTCGGAGCCGAATACAGGCGTGAGTAGCAGGCACTGCTGCAGTAACTTCTGCAGGGAAATGGATGAGCTCTGCTTCAGAGCACTCCCCCCAGCCATGGATTGTTATCTGTCAGAGCCCCCAGGCTCAAACACGCAAGGAAGAGCTGTGTGTCAGACCCACAGTGCAGCACTGAGGTGCTGATGGGACCTACAGCCTTTTTGCAACTGTGCTGGGTCATCAGGGCGGTTTCTGTGGAGACAGATCTAGTTCTGACCATGTTTGTATCCATTTAGTGACCCGAGAGTTAAGTGCAGAACAAATCTGGAGTAGTTAGCACAAGGTAGAGCCTTTGAGATGTTAAGCTCTTTCCATGCTGAAATGAAAGACCATTTGCTTTTAGGTTTTGAAAACAATGTTCGTTTTCCAGAGAGTAACAATATGTGTGCAGAGGCAACAAATTTGGCAGTTTGTTGCAAAAATTCTGTTGCAACTAATAGTAAATAGGCTGGAGAGAATGTTTCATCTGAACAAAACTTAGCAGTTAGCATGAAATTAGCATAAAGTTAAGATAATTTTCAAAAGACATTTACCATTGCTGGAGCAGAGACATTACTGGCAGTTTGTCCACCATGATGGGCCAAAAATTGTGTGTCTCACTCATCTGCAGTTTTAATTGGCACGTCTCATTAATCTAAATTACTATAAAAATGGTCTGTTGTTAATTTTTCCCAGAACTTCTTTCAGAACATTTTAACAAAATAAGTTTTATAATATGCTGTGCAGAGATTTGTCACTTTAATTTTTAAAGTTTTGAGAACATAGGGAATTTTCCACAAAATACGTGTGTTGCTGGAGGAGAAAAATAAAATCCTTAAAATTTGCCTTCTGAGGATGAGGAGTGAAGGTTAAACTTGTACAAAGAAATATTCATGTTAAAAGTCTGTAGGTTTTTGTGTGTATCTGCAGGCATTTTTTAAGTAGTGCATCTATGCCCATCAGTATTTAGAAAAACAAACAAAAATGCTCGTATTTTGGATATGACATCTGTTTCTGAGCACAGAAAGAAGTGTTTTGATAGTGACAAACAAAAGTACCTACTCTGATATATTGGGAAGCCAGGCTTTGCATCATTCCTACAGCTGTGGTTTGGATTTAGACATAGTCCCTTGAGCTGTGCCAGTTGTGACTGCAGGGCACTGCCTCAGTTTCTCCCTGGAAGGTGCTGCTTTTGTGGCCCAGGTTTCCTGGGTTTCCTTCCGTCCTCCTTGCTGGTGGAGCTGTCAGAATCCAGCCATTTGTGCAGTGCTGCTGGCTGTGCAGATCAGATGCAGGAGCCCCTGGAGTTGCTGGGTGTGCAGAAAACATCTGCTGAGCATCCACAGATCAGCCCAACAGCTCAGGCTCAGGGAATTCGGTGCATCTGGGATGGAGCTGAGCTGCTGCTTGAAACCAGGATGGCAGACACAGGAAATTCAGCCCTTGCTGGTGCCTCAGGGCACTGTGCAAGGGTTGGTTGCTGTGTGGTGCTTTCAGGTATCAAATCAGTGTGCAGAGGCTGGAGCTGATTTCCATCAGGAAATCCTCATGTTATTCACATGGTGCTGAGTGCTCTGCAGCCCCTTCTGACCTCACTGGGAACTGGGAGTGTGGCATTTGGGGAAATCAGGCTGGGCGTTTGCCTGAGGATAGCTTAGGAATCTTCCTTCAAACATGTGTTTAGGAAACCTTGGCATTATGTACCAGTGCATGAGTCATGTTCCAAGCATTTTGATGGCTTCTGCTGCAACATAACGTAATGCAGCCAGATCCATGCCCTGCACTCAGAATTGCATCACAGATGTTTTACAGGTATGGATGTCAGCCAAGGAATGCAGATATTTTACATCACTGACATACCATGAGTGTCCTTTAAATTGTTTTTGACATACCCCTGTGGAGTTTGCCACACTCTCATGAAATAATGAAAACAGGAAATAAAATAATCTGGGTTTTCATTTGAATGTCATGTGTCAGCCACAGAACTGAAAGACTGATGGTGCTGTAGTGGAGAGCAGCAGGATGGTTGTGCAAAAATAGAAGCCATTTCCAAGAAGTAGCCTGAAAAAAGCACTTACAAAGGTAATCTTTGCCATCAGGGCCTAGGTCACTCAATTCAGTCCTGCAGTGTGGCACCTGTAAGCTTTCCAGTAATTATTCTTGTTTCTAGCGTGGTGGGCAAGCAGCCATGACACATGTGAGGTCATGCTTATAATGTTGAACCCTTCTGGTGTTTTGCTTTTTAAATTCCAGTCTTCCCAGTCTCTTCTTCAGCTGCTGCTTACCACATTCAACTGAGGTAATGTTTGGGTCTGGTTTTGCAGAATCTGAGTTTGTAGATTTCCATCTGACCTGTTCTTTCCTGTTTTATTCTAGTTTATCCATGCCCACTTTTTAGTGTCAGATTCCGTAAGCCTTTGTTTGGAGAAACTGGACACACGATCATGAACCTCCTTGCAGTAAGTCTGTGATGGAATTTGTGCATTCCATCAGTGTGAGTGGATCTCTGTGGGGAGATGGGGGCTCCAGGTGCACGTGGTAGCTGGAAGGTCCAGGAGATGCAAGAGGAAGTAGTTGGGATTTGGGTGAATTTCCCTGCTGGTACTGAGAGTGGGTGTTAGCTTTCAACAACACAGTGAATTGTAACAAGGTACCCAATCAATATCCCAAACCTGGCTGCCTGGAGGATGTTTGGATCTTGAAACAAGTGCGTTGTTTGCTCAGATTATTTGCTCAGAAGTGCTGGGTCATCACAGTATGCAGTCACAGCCCTCTGATTACACCATACTCCAACTGAAGGGATGTTACTATCTCTTCCTACTTTGCAAATATTTTCAATATAGGAAATTCTCTTTGATGCATGACTTAATCTCACTGCTAGAAAAACGAATAACTCTATCTAGTAATGTAACAGAATACAGAGAGGAGATTTTCTTATGTACAGTGATGATATTCAAGGTTGGAGAACATTAATTTTGATGTAAGAGATATTTTTTCGTTTGTGTACTGCAATTACATAGGTTACATGCTGTGGTGTCTCTGTCCCTCCCTACCTTCCAATCACTGATTACAGTTATTTGAATGGGCTAAGTAGTAGTCACCAGGATAGTCATGAAGCATACAGTGTTAATGATGACCATCATGGCTAACTTGAAAACTTGTTTTAATTATCAGGACTTCAGAAACTACCAGTACACACTGCCTGTGGTCCAAGGTTTAGTGGTTGATATGGAAGTCAGAAAAACCAGCATCAAAATACCTAGCAACAGATATAATGAGGTAATGCTTATAAAACATACATTTGTGTACAGTTTCTTTGTGATTGGAGTACCTGGGATCTAGAGGAATTTTTATTTTATTCACTTCCACTAAGGAAAAATGCCTCAAAAGCAAATAGTAACTGTGAGAGGCACACAGCTTTTGAAAGTGAATGAGCCTGGCTTCACAGGAAGAATGCAGTTGTATCTAGTATTAATTAAACTCTTAAACTCTTTTTCTTCAGGTTTTTTAACTGTTTGCATAAAGTGTCATATGTTTGATTTGAGCAAGTAAGTTGACAAACTTTACACTTGAGGTAAACTAGGAAGAAAACATTCATTAGCTTTTCTCATTTATGTTGTGTGTTCCCACTCAAAGCATTTTGTAGTATTTGTTGGATTGCTGATTATTTTATGTAAAAGTTCCCTCAACATCGAAATTTTATACTTGATTTCTGGTGTGAGAAAATCAGTCAGCATCTGTAGGAGTTCGTGCTGCTAACTAGAGAAAGCTGGGGGAGGAGATATTTGAACAGTAATGAAAGGGAACAGTGGAGAAGGGGATTTATTTTGTGTTCTGTCTGAAGAGAGGGGGGTGACATGGTAGTTGGTAGTCTACTCTTGGTAGAGTTGGGGTGAGAGCAAACCTTCTGAGCAGAATGGTATTTGTAAAAGTTCTTGTAAGATCAGAGAATAATGCAGCTTGATCTCAAGAGGGAATTCCCCTGCAAGAAGCATTTGAGTAAAATAAGTGAGTAAAAAAAAATCATTGAAAAAAAGTGTTCTTGTATGAAGTTTGAAAAAGATGAAATTGATGGAGATAAAGGATCTGTTAAAAGCTGTTTTAATTTTTGATGAAGTTGTGCCAGAATGAAAGAGGTCAATGAGGTTTGAATGAATTCAGTCTGCAATGGCACAGACAGTGCAGTTCAGTGTCAGCTGTGCCTGGTGTTTGCAAGGTGTCAGCTCCACTTGTGCCAGGCATGGACTGAGCAGGACTGAGAGGAAATTCCTTTGTCAGGGATGTAGCAAAACCTCTGCACTGTGCTTAGGTTCCCTTCCCAGTGCGGTGCAAGGATTCAATTTTTGAAATGGAGAAATTGTTAGTTACTTAACATTGTTCATAGCTTGTGATTAATTTGAAAAGTTGTATTGGATGGGAATGGGAATTTTTCGTGAGTTTACTTTGAAGTAAGATGCACAGAATATTCTGAGTTGGAAGGGACCCACAAGGATCAAGGATCATCGAGTCCAGCTGTTAATGGCCCATACAGGGATCAAACCCATGACCTTGGTGTTACCATCACCCTCCTCTAACCAACTGAACCAGTCTCCAGATGAGTTAAATAATGAGACCTTTACTTTTATTTAATTAGAAAGGACTGTTACTCAGATGTTTTCAATATCTAGAAAATGAAAAACTAATTTGAAAACTCATGTGGGTATTAAATGGGGAAAATTCAACCTGTGATTAACCAATTACATGTTAATATATAGTTTTTCTATTAAATACATATTTTTGTCTTAAAATTATTTGAATTTTCTAAAGTTTAGAGGGTCCTAGTAGTCTGTTTAGTCCCTCAGCAAAGGTGACTGCAATTTCTTAATCAGTTGCCTTCTAAAGAGGCACAGTTGCCACATCCAGCTGTTTCTTGTTGTGCTAAAGGCAACTGCTGGGCTCCACAAACATGGCTGTTCTGGAGCTAAAACCCAGTTTCTGGAGCATGATCAACTGGATAATGAAAGACACTGTTGTCTGATGCAAAATCTTAATTAAGTTTCCTCCCCAAACATTACACCTGTGCACATTTGTCAATAGCAAGCATCAGTAAATGTTCCTGACACTATAATTAAGGTTTTATGTTGGACTGAGAGAGACAAATGTGTTGTGTGTAGCTTGCATGCTTATCAGCTCCAGGAAGCAGAGGTGGGAGTGTGAGTGCTGTTAGGAGATGTCAAATAATTCTGTATTTTTCTGGGTTTTCACTGCGGGGGGATTTGTGTAATTTAATTTGACTTTTTTTATTTTAAGCAAACATGTCATTTTCGTGTTTGAAACAAATTCCAGAGTTGGGTGACTCCCTCAGTTTTCTTTTGTATCAAAAATCACTGAGTCTTAGCCTCCAGGAAGAGGAATAGTGGAGAAAAGAAACTATATAATCTACAAGGGTATTTTGTCAAGGCATGTAACTCAGTGTATGTTAGATGATAGTCAGCAGAACTGAAGGGCAAATGTGTCACAAACTTTTTTGGATGCTTTCTGGAGGGCTCCTTTGCATAGAAATAAAATTTGGATGTTTTTTAAAAATCTTAAATAGGGAACATTGATCCCAGTTTTACCATTTCACATAGGTGAAGCACAGAGACATTGAAGTTTTGGTGATTGGTTGTGGCAGAGCAGGATGAAATGGCCCCAGTCTGAGAGCACATGTGGCACTGAACTGTGGAGGGACATTTATGATTTATGTCATTAGCAACTGTAGTTGTGTAAGCCAAGTATTTCCTCCCAGGGTTTTTCTCATGGGTTTTTTTTCCCTGTGTATGTTTAAAACCAGGTAGAGATAACAGCTTTTGCAACTTCTGTAGCTCAGCTATCCCTTATACCACTTATCTTAATTGCACACAAGATGGCACTTTAAAATATCCAGGCAGTAAAAGACCTGAATCCTCTTCTCAAAAGCAGTTTTTGGTTCTGAGTGCTAAAACCTGACATGGAATATGAGAACTTGAGAAGCTTCTGATTAAACTGCTCCAAGAACCACCTATTTATGGAAGTGCTTGATGAGCTGGGTGGAAATGCTAAAGCTCTGTGTTTGCAGATGATGAAAGCCATGAACAAATCCAACGAGCACGTGCTGGCAGGGGGAGCGTGCTTCAACGAGAAGGCAGACTCGCATCTGGTGTGCGTGCAGAATGATGATGGCAACTACCAGACACAGGCCATCAGCATCCACAACCAGTCCAGGAAAGGTGAGGGGCACCCTGGCTCTGCTGCTTGTCACAGCTGCTTGGCCCTGTGTTGCTGCCCCAGCTTTGTGGGGCTTTGTGAATCGGCTACAGCTGGGTTTGGTTGGGTTTCACCCAGTTTTTGTTATAGAAAATCGGTCTGACCACTGGCGTCCCTGACTGGGCAGCTTTGTGCTGGAACTGGCTTAGGCAACACCTCTCCATTAATAATGAGAGCTGGCTTTGGCATTATTGGACGTGCAGGTGAGGTTGCGGTTGCTTGTACTTGACCTACGCTATGTGAAAGAAAGACGAGGTTCAGTAGGACAGAAAGTTAAACAGGAATAACCAACTGCAGCAGCATTGTAATAATGCATCTTCAAGCAACTTCTCATTTTCACCTTAATTAGACCATCTGATTTCCAGGGTATATTTTTGTTACAGTAGGCTGAAAGGCTGCAGCAGCTGTGTGCTGAGAATTTAAATGTTGTGTGTTTGGGGACATTTCTGGCAAAGGCATTTATACAATCTCCAAATGAGAACAAGACAGAGGCTGATTTGGATGGTTTGCAAGTATCACTGGTGACTCCAGCAAGTGTACTGGCATGGAATGTCATTTGGGACTGATGGTCTTGTCTGACTTCTGTTAACTTCACCTATGGGACAAGAAGATGGATTTCCAGTAGGAATTTCATGATGCTTAGTAGTAATTGAAGATAATTTTCCTCTAAGTCATGTGGCTTTGAGCTGTGGCCTTGCTGGTGGGTTGGTATTAGTGTGATCCATAAACAGCTCACTCACAATTTGCCCCTTGTGTGGGAACATTTAGAAGTTAATTGTGTACTTGGTTGCCCAAAATTAGTAATCCTGAAACTCAGAGGTGTTTAGGGCATGGAGAGGGAGAGTGATTAAGTACAAGCATTCATTAACTTAGAAAAAAACTGTTGTCCAGTTTAGAAAATAATGGGTGATTTGCCTTTGCATATCCAAGCTTATGATGTGCAATACAGGCACCATAATTCCAAGCAGCATTTGTCCTGATTCAAGGTGGCTGATAGAGCTCTCTCTGGCTGATAGAGCTGATACCTGATTCTTGGGTAAGGCATTGCTTTGATGAAATCCTCACTAAATCTCTCTTGTTGTTGTTGTTGTTGCAGTGACTGGTGCCAGCTTCTTTGTGTTCAGTGGAGCTTTAAAATCCTCTTCAGGCTACCTTGCCAAATCCAGTATAGTGGAAGGTAAGAACTGAACTGCTTGCTTAAAACACACTTCTCTCTTTGCCCAGCTCAGCTCTGCTGCTAAAAGGGCTCTCTCTGCTCACATGCCTTGGGCCTTGTAGTATTGCTGCTGCTTCAGCTTTATCCTACTTCTTAGCAAAAACTACCCTGTTCCCTTTAACAAGGAGGAATTTGTGTAGATGCTGCAAAACAAGGTCACAAGAAAATGAGGGTGAGATACGAAGTACTTGGCTTGGGAGCCTGTGATCAATTCACTGGTTTGGGCTGAATGAGGAAATTGGGAGCCTAAGAAATACAGAATGTGTAATCCACCAACTAGCAGAGGAAGCCCTGCTAAACTTCCTCTGCTACCAGATAGCTCTGCAGTGTGCAGGGGTATAAGTGTGCATTGTTTATGTGCTTGTATGTGGGCAGATGACAGGTTGAGAGCACTGAGCTGGTCCCTCTCAGATTTGGTTTGTTGTATCACAGAAGGAGCTGCCATGGGGGTACTCCGGCTGGAAGCTGTTAGTGCCTGCTAGCTGAGCTGCACAACTGTGCAGTTGGGTCCCTGCACCTGTGACATTGCAGGCAGAAGTGGTGTAGCAGTGCTCCTGCCCTCGGTGGTGAGGCATGCCAGCTGCCCATGGGAGCAGTCAGTTGGCAGAGCCCCACGGGCGAGCAGGAGCTCCTGGTGCTGCACCAGCTCCAGGCTCGCAGCCCTGAGTGTGCGGCCATGGGTGCGGTCCCTGGGCTGACAGGCAGCCCACTGCCACCAGAGCTTGCAGGTCATTGTGCCATTTCCCTGTGTCTCATTGGTGGCTAAGGTGAGACACAGGCACAGGGGGACTCAGTCTCTACATGGGTAAGTGTTTTCACTCCTGTTATTTTTGCCATAACTGTTATTTTTGCATTAACCCAAAGTGGTGCTGGGTTAATGACTGGACTGGATGATCCTTGGAGGTCTTTTCAACCTTAATTCTGTGAATCCAAATTCAGTATCTTTGGCCACTGTCACTGCTGGAGTGCTGCTTCCAGAGCCAACAGAGGAGACAGTTGAATGGAAGGGTGTCATATGGGGTTTCTGAGGGTGGCCTAGAGCAGGTGTCAGGTTGTGAGGGAGACTCACAGGGACTTTGCTACAGCTAGCTTCACCTGGGAGCTGCCCTTCTCTTACTGTTGTGTTTTCCCTCATCAGCACTTAGCAGGTTTGCATTTTAGGAATGTGACTGTTCAGAAATGGGCTTATGGAGCACTGCTGCCCATGATGCTTAAAATGAACATTTAATCTCTGTTGCAAACAGATGAAGGATGTTTGTTTTTTTCTATATAGGGTCTGTTTGGCATGGCTTATCTTGGCTTATGAGGATTTCTTGGTTCCCTAGATGGAGTGATGGTCCAGATAACTGCTGAGAACATGGACTCTTTGAGACAGGCCTTGAGAGAGATGAAAGACTTCACCATCACCTGTGGCAAAGTAGATGCTGAAGACCCTCAGGAACATGTTCACATTCAGTGGGTAGAAGATGATAAAAACTTTAATAAGGGGTAAGTAGTGGAGCTTGACATTGGTGCCTGTTAAAAATTTTAATTGATCTTGTAAGGCACATGAGTCTTCAAATCAATAGGAATTAAAAGTCTGCGCCTCTATTTTGAGTGATAAGATGCAATTAATTGTAATGAAAATGGAATTGCGATACCAGAGCTTTGGGGCATCAATTTAGAAAACTGGCAATGCTATGGATTTTTTTTGGCATTGCCAATATCCAGTTATTGGAAACCACTAATCTCTCTCCAACTCTCAGTGCTGAACCCTGCACATTGTGGTCACTTTGCTCTATGGGTGCTTAGTTTGCATTAAGTAGAGATGGAAAAAATATTGCTGAACATCAACAGTATCTTTGGACACTTGATAGTTAAGCCAAAAGGAAGGTGGCTTTGGCAGCTGAAGTATTTATGGCAGTAAACTGCTGTTGTGATGGATTCCATATTTCAGGACTCAGCACCTAGAAAGAAGGATATTTCTGTAGTTTCAGGCTCTCCTGATCAATCTTAGGTTCTGCAATCAAGTCCTGGGTTGTGTGAGTTGTGTTTCAGGTATTGATGGCCTACAATGAGTTTACAAATGAGAAAAATCCAACCTGTATGAAATGCCTCGTTACTCTGTCAGAACCTGACAGGATCTCAGCTCTGCTGCAAAGCTTCGTTGGAAACCTTCAGGAAGGTCCTTCTGCACCTGCGTGGTGCGTGTGACCCCTTTCAGGAACTGCCCTTTGAGTCCAAGGTCGTTCTCTTCTGCAGAGGGCTCTGTCCAGCTCAGGTCTTGTGCTGTGCTCACCCTCCTCCCTCCCTTTTGCAGCGTTGTGAGCCCCATTGATGGCAAATCCATGGAATCCATAACCAGTGTGAAGATATTCCACGGCTCTGAGTACAAGGCCAACGGGAAGGTCATCCGGTGGACAGAGGTGAGTGTGTCAGCTTGGCACTGCAGCCAGGGCTGTGTCCAGCTGCTCCCCCAGTCACCACAGGACAGCAGCACATGCTCCCCTACAGGCTGTGGTGCCTTTCCTGCCTGTACAGGGAGCTTCATGTTGGCATCCTGTGGGATAAAACATCCTCCCGCTGACACGGCCACAGCCCGTGTTGCACTGGCCACTGCTGCTCACAGCAGGGTATTCAGCATGGGGAGACCACAACAACACTTGCTGCCTTACACACAGAAACAGTTGGTTTCATTTTCCTTTGTGTTAAAAGCTGCCTTTCTACATGGAGACAAATCTTAATATAAATTGTTTTTTAGAAATGTTATTTTGAGCCACTTTATCTAAAATGTTGCATGGTAAAGTGCTGTGGCATAAATCACACAGAAACTGCTTGCATGGCTGATGTTGCCTGTGACTCTTGTCAGCACACAAATGCTGGTGTCTAAGTATTTCTTTAAGTGTTTCACTTTGCCTGCCAAGAAGAACCAAGTTCCTTACTCTGCAGCTCAGCCCCCGTGTGTCCTTTTTCCCCAGGTCACTTGGGCTCAACAGAAACAAATTCAGTGACAAAAATAGCAGAGATCTTTGGGCTTGTATTAAAAGTGTAATTTTTCTGAATTTAACATCTTTTTAAAAGTAGGATTTTATTAAAACCATGTGCAATACGTAGTGAATTTCCACAGCAAGGCTTTTGACCAGCTCTAAGAGGTTTCAGAGGACTATTTAAATCTTTCTTCTGAAGTTTTATTTTTTCCTCCCTAAGGCGACTTGTCTTCAGGGGTTTTTGCTGGGCTTCCCTGAACAATTACTTCTCAAGTCTTCATTTGTAAAAGTTTAAATGACATCCAACCTGAATTTTCTAGAAAAGCCAAGTGTTATGTCTTGTGTTAACTCTTCCTTTCAGGTGTTTTTTCTAGAAAACGATGAGCAACACAATGGTCTGAGTGACCCAGCTGATCACAGCAGACTGACTGAAAATGTGGCAAAAGCTTTCTGTCTGGCTCTGTGTCCTCATCTGAAACTGCTGAAAGAAGATGGAATGACTAAGCTGGGTCTGCGTGTTACACTGGACTCAGATCAAGTAAGTCTTCAATAGTGTGTGTTTAACTAGGGGGTTGTTCTCTTGTTCATTCCCCAGAATGGGAATACACAACTTGAACCAGGAGAATGCTGAGGAAGCACCAGTATCAGATGCTAATCAGGTGCTGCTGGCTGTTTGGTGTTTTGGGACATCTGTTAGAGCCAATGCCCAGCCTGAATTAACACAGGCTTGACCCTGATATGGCAAAAGCAGCACCTGCTCTGTGCTCAGAGAAGACTCTTAATTGGCCTTTTTGCCAGCAAGTACTGCTGTGTGAGGGTCCTGCTCATCCCAAGGAGCTGCTTTGAGAAAACAGGAGAAAAAGCTTCCTTTTGCTTAGGCAGCCACTGGGAACACAAAAAAGCACAAAGGCAAGTGGAAAAGCTGCTTTAGTGCCTGCTTGATGCAGTTCAAGTTCCGGACTTCCCCAGGAGATGCCACAGTTCCTCCTCCCTTCCTGCCCCCTGACTCACAGCCTCATGTCCTGTTCTTAAAACCCACTCTTTATATTTTTTAGGTTGGTTATCAAGCTGGGAGCAATGGACAGCCACTGCCCTCTCAATACATGAATGACCTGGACAGTGCCTTAGTGCCAGTGATTCATGGAGGGGCCTGTCAGTTGAGTGAGGGGCCAGTCATAATGGAGCTCATCTTTTATATTCTGGAAAACATCTCATAAGAGGACTTCATTTTCTGTTCAGACCTGTTCCAGCAGCAGTTGTATCTGAATCATTTGCACTTTAAAACTGGAAAATTAAGCTTTTGTTAACACTATTGGGGAAGGGGGGGGAGGGGGGTGGGACAGTTGTTCCATAATTCTAAATCTTCTATGCATTGTCAACAACCAGAGGATCAGGGCAGCTTCTATACTACAACATGGCTATGCTATCCTTGCAGCTAATCCACTTCTGTTACTGTTTAGAAAAATGCTCATGTTTAAAGACTTACAGTCATGTACTCTAAATGCTCAAAGGGTGCAAAGAACACTGGGGCATAAATAAAAAGTGAAATTCCAACCTTGTACTGTCTGTAGATGGACATGTAAGAAACAATCAAGACCTCCATTCTGACCTCATCCTAATGCCATTTGTGGTTATTCTGTAGACATTAAAAAGTAACGTTTACATTGTTTTGACCAGATTATTGGTTAAAATACGTTTGGAGAAGCCCTTGAGAGATCGGGAAAGATTTCTTAGCCATAACCCTGTTTGTCTGTGCATCCAGAGGAGCAGGACAGGCATCTCTCTGAAAGTTACTGAACTGCAGTTGTATGTGTGTAATAGGCTAGTTTCCTTTTCTCCTCTATTTACCAGAAAAGTCTGTCACCTGGGCAGGTTTCTGTGATCTCCTACAACTCTGCTATTCTGTACCTTGTTTACAAATCCATCTGCAGCAGAGGAAAGATCAGCCCTAATGTGCAGTTCCATCTTGTTCCTTGTCCCCAGTAGGTGCTGCTTTTTAGAGGCAAGTCCCACCCAGGGCAGCTCTGTCCCCTCCCTGCTGTTCGCTGTAGTGTAACGCCAGTGTCATGTAACCCAAGCCAGCTTGTACTTCATATTGCAGCCCCATGTCCAAGCTTACCTGTGATACCAGTGTAGAGTGGCTGTTCCTGCATGTTCTGCTGAAAAAGGCTTTGTGGTCAGTTCTGAACATGTGCACTCGGCCCAGTGCTCTTGGTCTCACCTGAGAGGGCTTTGGTAAGGAGAGCACCTGCTCTTGTCTGCCAGGGCATTAAGTATCTGGAATTGAGCATCAGCCAGAGGAACTGTGGTTCCATGTTCTTACTGTCTCCATGGAAAGCTGCTAACCAGTGGCAAGAGCTGTAAGCAGGAGAAGGCCTTTGGTTTGTTTAGCCAGTCATGCAAAGCAGCTCTTTTGACTATCTCCCTGGAAGAGGGGTGAAGGTTTCTCCTCCAGTCTAGAACTAATTAATTTGAGAAGAGAGGTGCTAATTTGTGGTGAACATTCGTGGTGTCAGACATTCCCTACTGCCGCCCATTCTGGGGGTAGCAGCGGGGCCTGGCTGGGCTGTGCTGTGACAAAGTAACACCAGTGGCCTTGCAAAAAGAAAGAGAAGTGCCAGGCCACTGAGAGACCGAGGCTCTGGTTTTTAAACAAATCAACACCATTGGCTGGGCAAGGGAAAGGTACTGCACAGAGTGATACATTTTATAGAAAGGCAGTCCAGTGTCTGCAGACAGTGCACTTGGGAATAAATGGCTGCTGCTTTTTAAAAAACAAAGTATGACAAATCCAATGTTCCAAATCACAGCTGGCACCACCCAGCCCTTGGAGAAGACAAGCAAGGGAACTGGGGCCAACTCCACAAACAAAAGCTGGCCAGCAAGAGGGAGAACATGACCACACTTTAAAGGGTGTCAGATCCAAGTGAACCCTTACCTCTGGCATTTGAGAGAGGGTGGGTGGCTTAATGCAGCTCATTCAGTTGTTCCTGCTGGCCAAAGCAGGAGCTGTGACCCACCCCCTGCTCCTGCCCAGGTGCCTGTGCAGCCCAGCTGGACTGAGGCCACTTGATCCCCCTCTGCACCCTGGTTCTGCACACTCTGGGACACAGCTCGGCACAACACGGTGTAGGCACGGTTCCACAGCTGGAAGAGCATTCCAGAAACTTGGTAATAAACTTCTTCCTCGAGCCTGCACTCCAGCTTTGCCACAGCAGCAGCTTTCCAGTTACTTTAGTTGCATTGTTATGCTTAATAATGCAGTAAAAGAGGTGAAAAATGTTTATTTTCTCTTCCTTTGCCCCAGAAGTCTTTTAGGTTTGGATTCTGTTTGTGCAAAACACTATCAACTGGTGACTGACATGTCTGCTTCAACCATAGCCTTTGAAATGACCTTAATTACCATGTTGTTAAGAAATGAGTACTTGTTTAGAAAAGAATTGTACTTTTAAAATTCAGTTAGTTAACACTGCAAAAAACTGCATATTATATTTTTATTTTCAACATGTAGTTTTGTATATTAAATTTATTGAAATTAAAAACTAAACACTGTATTGTCTTCATCTGCTCAGAAGACAGAGGCAGAGCTGCCTGACCTGCCTGGACTCTGTTCTGTCTCCCAACCTGCCCATCCCTGGCACAGGCACATCCTCCCCTTGGAGATCCTGGTTTCTGTTAGCTCACAGAGATTTAAAAACACAAACAGATTTAGTACCCTTTCTTGTATGCTGCTGATCAAAAAGCATTCCTGAAAATAAGTCACGATCCAGTTTTCTTAAAGGAAAAAGTGAGACTATTTCCCCATCACCTGGAAGAACTGTAAAAGCCTATTTTTGTAAAAATACAAGGAACATTTGGGAAGCAGCGGAGTCTAGTGTACTTTTTTCTTTCTTTTTTAAATTAAAACCCCAACACCACAAAGGATGAAGGCACAGTACCCTCCTGCGCTGGACAAGCAGTGCAGCAAGCACAGCACACAACTGGGAGCCAGAACTAAAACAGAGGTCTGTAAACACCAACCTGCTGGGGAGCCCTGGGGCCTTCCCATCAGAAAGGGACAGCCCTTGGAACCTCACGTGCCAAAGGTGTGCACAGAGGAGGGACTGGCACCCCCTCAACTGCTGCCTGAGAGCTCTCCTCTGATTTAGGAGACAAAAAAAAGACCCCAACCCAAATAGGCCTGGACAGGAGAGGACAGACAAAGCAGTAGCAGACTGTTCACTGAACCATGCTGGCTGCTCAGACACTCGGGAATAGGAATTCTGGTAAAGGTCTTACCTGTGACTTAACCAAAAAAGCTCTGGCACTGCTTCAGGGAATTTTTAAAGGGCTAAACCTTTCTCACAGCACTCTGCATAGTTAATGTAACATTCGTCCTGGTGCTACATCAGTAGTCCCACATTAAGGCAATTCTGTCTATTTTGGGTAGACCGGTCCCAAGCCCTGCAGCAGCGCATTCCCAGAGCTTCCCGTTTGCCTTGGAGTTATTAATAAGCACTATGGCTGTTATCAAAATAGACATTAGATTCAGTAGTGCATTCATTTAACATCTTTGGTGCTTGCAGCTTAGCAGCATCTTCCTGCCTTCGCTCAGCCCACGACTTCCAACGTTTCCACAGATCTGGGGAAAACAACACAAACAAACCCATCAGAATTCCTTGCTGCAGTACAGAACAGATGTTCACAGTTCAAGGAGACATTATATGGAAAATGCTGACACCAAGGTTCTGCATGGTCAATGAGAAAAATCAATGGAGCAAAATTATTAAGCTCCAGTGATGGAAAGCACTTGGGCATGAGGCCAAGTTGTTATTTCAGGTATGGTCCCTCAGCCTGACTGGAGCTCATGGGACCTCCTGACCTCCTTGGCTGGGAGGAAACCACCTAAACCAGGCCCTTTGATACCCAAATGGTGACTCCTGTACTGAAATGAGACCTCCATCTCTACAATCTGACACCATTTGCCATACCTTTGCTTCCAAACAGGTGATGTCACTCTGAAGCTGATGAATATTTGCTTAACTGCCATTTAGAAATATAAAGTGAAACCATATGCCAAGGAAGAGGGAGCACAGAGGCTTCAGGAGATCAATCAAAGGAAGATGGATTACTTATAACTTACTTTCTAAATAATATTCTTAATAAAGGTGACAGCAGGAGCTGTCCCTGTATTTCAAGTGATTGTGAAACAGCATCTTTGAGATACAAACTAATCAGAGATTCTGTAACCTCATTTATAAAATGATGTCAACTCCCCATCACAAATACAAAGAGGAATGCTGCTGAAGTCAGAGCAGTGTAATTAGGTCAATGCCAACAAAAGACTTTATTCAAGCAGAGTTTATCTGTAGCCCTGTCAAGTCCTGCCCAGACCACCTCTGGATGCAGTGTTCATACCTCAGACAGAACTAACGTTCAAGGACCAGCCAATTTTCTGTAACTGTTTGAAGATCTTGACCACTGAGGGGCTCCCTGAGTCTCACTTTTACCTCTAGTTTCCCTCCAGTGGGCTTTCTGCCATCAAAAATCTGAAAGAACCACAAAAAGAAGAGCAGTTAAGACAAATAGGGATTATAGTGTTAAACTATAGAGCATCAGGCAACTGTGACTGTATCTGCCCATGGCCCCAGGGTCACAGAGATCCCTGCAGGTGACTGCAGTGCTGAGAGTGTCACAGCCAAGCACTTCCTTGGACTGGAACTCAACAGAGCAGGTCCCCCACAAGCCAGGCAGGTTATCAAATTCATCCAATACAAAACTGGACTGCACTCACTCTGACTGTGCTCCAGACAGTCATTTCCCCTTTGGGTTGAAATACGAAGCAGAAGAAGAACACACATCATCCCAACAACGTACCTCGATGATCTCTCTAACTTCGCATTCTGATTCCAGCTTGTCCAGCTTCAAGTGTGCTGTCCCCACGTGTTTGTCACTTCTGAAAAAGGATCTGTGCCAAAGAAGTGAAGGGGTGAAGATCATCAGGACATTAAAGACAAAACAATCCCAGAGGTCACCACTATTTGCACCATCCCCACATCCAGAGAGGGCTGGTCCTGGAGCCCTGCACATCACAGTGCCAGAGGCACACCCTTAAAAACAAGACCAAGGAACAAGATAAGAAAATACTCATTTGTTAATTATTCTTTTGCAATGAAGGTAAAGATGAGGACAGCAGTGAAGAAAAACAATCAACTAAATCAGCACTTAGAGTGGCAGCAGCTTCTATTCCTGCCCAGGGTGAGATGGAAGGAGGTCCCAGTGGCCAGGACAGGGCCATCCTCTGCTTGGGGCTGTTTAACAGAACAGGCTGAAGGAATTCCCAAGGAAGCTGCATCTCCCAGCAAAACAAACACTTCACAGGCACCTGCTGCTTTTGGCAAGTATTTTAGGAAAAAGTCACATGAATCATTCTGTTTCATCTTGATAAATCAAAACAAGTTCAGTAAATAAGAACATTTCAACTATTGTTTTGATTCACCTACATACTGGTAGTTTTAACAGTCAAAAACTATAATTTTAGAATTTCCAGTCTACTGGAATTAAACACAGAAGCATTTTTATCCTGCGAGGAAAACAAGCAACTTCTTGGTGTAGTCACTTCTGTTGAACAGTTTACTCAGCAATAAGTCAATCTTTACCTGAACAGAGACAAGTGTTACAACCCTTACCCAGACAAACACCTCCAAAAGGCAACAGCCAAGACTAAACCACCCTAATTCCACAGAACTGTTCTGCTCAAAGCACAGCATTTCTTTGCCTGCATCCAAATATTTCCATGAACCAGTCTCCAAAAGGTTTAATAAACAACTAAACTCTCCAGAGTCTGGAGTTAGAAAGGATAACTTGGCCACACCTGCTGTGTGTTCTCAGAATTTTTCTGTTATTTCAGAAGCTTCCTTTTTTAACCCCTCTATTTCAGATAAAACAAGCAACCAAACCAAAAAACATAAAAAACCCATTCCCCACAACCCCAAAACATCCACCCTTCTTCCTATTATCATTAAGAGATACTAAAATACTATCAAGCAAGACTTGACATATGCAATGGGAACTCAAAGATTGTTAATGAAGCCTCATGATCACATCATTGGTGGCAACAGGAGACTGAGACTCTCAATCAGTGAGGCCACAGCAGACTCACAGAATCATTTAGGAAACTTCAGAATTTCTTAGCTCACGTGTTAGAATATCCTTCACTTCACAAGCACCTTAAAATGAAGGATTATGTAATCGTACTGCAGCATGTGGGGCACTTTGCTCATAAACTTGAGAGCATCAGCAATTCTTGCTGAATTTTTGAAAGTATTTTTCCATTTTATAACTCAAGAAACAATAAAGACTGGTTCATCCCTGCTCAGTTCCTGGGGGTTGCTGTGAAGACTGAACTTGCTCTAGGCTATGGCTTCAGAAACAGCTCTGGGGAAATCCCCTTTCATCTTCAGAAGCTTTTAGGAGAGGCTCAAGAAGAGACTTTTCCTTTGGAAAAATACATTGCTGAGTTTTTACTTGAAAGTGTTGTTAAACTAAAGTTTAATATATATGACCTGAAACAAGTCTCCTTTGCTCACTGAGCAAAAATAATTCTTGGGAGATGGTCAAAGAGCTATCAGAGACCCCAAAGCTACAACACTCACAAAAGCATTTCTGAAAGAATTATTCATTTGTAGTCTTAGGAAAGACAGGGAGCAGACAGTCTTTAGAAAAGAGCCTGGATCACTTCATCCTCTCCTTTCTCCCAAGGAGATGCCTGGGAAAAGGTGATAAAAACCCCATTTTAAACAAATGTAAAGACTTCACAGCTCTGTGCAAAAGAGGGGGATCTTGAACACAGGTCAGTGGAGCAATCAGAATTGACAGAAAAAAAAGAAAATCAATGACTGCTTCAACAGAGATGCCAATGGGTGATCTGGAATAAAACAGTGGGACTTCAGGTCACAAACTGAAACATCTGCAACTTGAAAACCACCTCCNTAAAACAGTGGGACTTCAGGTCACAAACTGAAACACTTCTGTGATGAAAACCACCTCCGAAAAACCTATGGACGATTTCTGCACAGCCCAGTAATAGCAACAAGGATTAGGACAAAGAGCCACCAGGCAAAACCCAGGTTATCTGGCATCCCATCACAGTCTTGGATCACAACCAACCCAGGGATAAGGGAATACAGGGCACTCCTATTCTGAATAACTCAGTTATGAGCCTGGGCTGAGGATGATCTCCCTGAACACTGTTAACATGTATCTTGTGATCATGCTCTCTGAGATGAGGGGAGTCTATCTCAAGGCAGCTGCCAGCAGTGCTCAGGAAATATTGCAAGATCCAATGAATGAAAGTACAAAAACATAACTCTAGTTTTGCCATCACCTATCATCTGCTTTCCTGCTGTTCATATTTTGCTGCTACTTTATTTCATTATTCTACAGAGTTGTTCCACAGAATATTTAAAATTTCTTGTCCTGATGACTGAAACCAAACTGGGTAAGAATGAAAACAATTTGAAGTAAACCACTGCTTTCTCAGTCTCACCAACTCCTTTTAACACACTAATCCTCAACTGATCTGAATCAACTTCACTGAATTTGTGCCTTTCTTCATCACAGGGGAAGCAACAGAGCTCAGGCACATTTTGAAAGCTCTCAGACAGGAGTACCAGACAACTCTTCAGTGCTGGCTTAGAGACTCTGCTTCATAAACTTCAGCTCCAACACTCTTTTCAGCTGTCAGTGGAGAAGCAAACTGGGGACTCACCCTTTGTGAAACACTTCAAATTTAATTCCTTTGGACCGGATTGCACGTCGGAAGCCTCGGTGGTTCCGGTTGATGTTCAGCTTGAACAGCTGGTTGTACTCTGCAAGTGAGACAAAGGATAGGGAAAGAAAGCTGTGAGACAAATGGTGTGCAGTGCCCTATTCCATGCACCTACTCAGAGCTCGTTTATCTCAGTTTGGCTCACAGGAATCCTCCTCAGGAGGGTCTTTCAGTCAGTGACAGGGTGTGCCCCTGTGCCACAGTTCAGGTCACCCTCACCTTACAGGGACAGAAACCAAACTGCAGGAAAACCAAGCCACTGTGAGCTGACAGCAAGGTACTGGAGAGCTAAAACTAGAGAGTTTAGGTCTTCCAGCAAGTAAAAAGTGCTTGTGGCTAAGAAAAAAAGTACAAAATATTAAAGAAAAAGCAGAGTAAGGCTGGAATGACTGGGAAGGAGTGTTTTGGATAATATAATTAATACTGGTTTAATTCATGACATAACAGTTACCACCAATATTGAGGAGGAGGGGGAAGAAATTGCCAACACAGCTGAACTTCACCCCCCCAACAAATCCTTTAAACCTAAAGGAGAAAAAAGGTGAAAAGGTGGTGGGAGGATCCCTGGCCTGGTTCACAGTCTGACACCAGCCTGTACTGTCCAGGGATTCCCAAGGTGCAACATTTTCCCTGCTGCTTCAGAAAAAAATTACTCACCTGGACAATTGTTATTGTTAATTACAGGTGTTTTACTCTTTTGAGGTTGTTCCTACCAAAAAAAGAGACAGACATCACATAAAACTGACAGGTATTGTTTGAAAACAGACTAGGGATCATTTTTATTGCCAGCTCTATTTTATGCCTATATCAGAAAACGTACGGTTTTAGGAGTTATCTAAATAAGAAGAGGCATGGTATATTCAAGACTAAAATACTTGGATTTCACTGTGGTAACAAGGATAACACTGCAGAAAGAATAAGCCAAAACATTACATAAAATATGAGAGCCATAGATAAGCTATACAGTCACAGTCAATTCAATCCAATCATCATAAAGTTACTGACTGGGGCTGTTAAACTCCATGACAAACTGTGCACCTTCCATGGCACAGTAATTCTGTTCCTCCTGCATTAGCTGGAATAATAAGCTACACAAGGAATTCATCACAAATCATTCAGGGAATTGCCCTACTATTATTTTCCCTGACAATCAATCTGCCACCAAAATGAATTAACTTTTAACCTAAAGCAGAGTACAAACTAAATCTCTGGGGAATGAACAAGGACAACGTGGCCTAATTATTTCAGCTACTTTGCAAAACTGATTTCAGCTATAAAGGAGAAAGGTGGTATATTTATTTGACTGTTGGCTAAGGAGTAGAGATCTGGGGATTTTTTAAACAAAGGAAAATAGATTGAAAGGAACTATGCTGATTCTTACTCATTGCCCAGAAAATTACTCATACAGACCAGTTCTGGTTTCAGCCACTCTAATTGTGTTACTCCTTCATTAAGGCCTTGAGTCACTCAAACCTAAACACAAACCTGGTCTGACCATCACCAATTTCCCACAGGTAACTGAATTAATTTTAGTGGAATTACTGCAAAATTTATTGGGAGGTAGAAACCTAGGCTCTGCACTCTCCCAGGGCTAAGCATTAGTCCTGCAAGAGTGACGTAAGGTTTTGCCTTACAGAGAGAGCAACAAAGCCCCAGAACTTCTACTGACAGTAAGAGACCAGTCAGTCTCTCCTCAGGAGCCCTTCTAGCTCTCAGGTTTGAGTATTTTTCAGACCAGAGACTGCTTTTAAAGGTGAGAGGAACAGGATGACACTGGGGAATTCCAAGGAAAGTAACACATATGTGTATACATATTTTTATATACATACACATACATACATGCACATACACATGAGTGTTAATTAGTAAGGGTAAAAAACTTGCATGGCTCAAGTCCTTTCTCCAGGTATATATATATATATATATATATATATATATATATATATAGCTAATTAAATCACCATTTATTTGATGACAAATATTAACCCTTTTAATCTATTTCTACAATTGTAAGAGAGGCTCGAATGCAATGCCTTTGAAAGCTTGTTTTTTTAATGGAAGAGGACTTAGGGAGATCACATCCAAGGTGGCCCTTGGCAACAACTTTGTGTGCCCTGGTGTGGGTGTGTCTGCACCCCTGAAAGAAATGAACTTTGACACGTTTTGCCAACATTGGAAAGAGCTTGATTGTGCCTTCACGGGGGAGAGGTGGGCATGGCTTAGCACTGAGAGTGCTGCTGACACAGAACCTGCAGACACCACCCTGCCAAGGGTAAGGTGTGGAGAGCATCGAGAGAAAGGTGCAAAGCTCAAACCTGCAGCTAACACGCTCAGCAGTTCTGCTTCTCTGAAAAATAAATCTGCTTTAAAAGCAGATCCAGGCAGGATGTCTAGAAGTGTTCTCCCTTTCCTTGGAGCCCTCACAAGCTCATGCAGTGGCAGGGGGGACAGACTGAGGGGCAGAAGAGCCACAACACACTCACCGCACTCGGGTACTGAAATTCAAACTTCACAAATGCATCCAAATCTCTTGGTGACACACCTGGGTGAGACAACAACCAGCCAATCCAAACAGCCAGTACAGACATTGTCATTGCATCTGTCATGTTGAGCAGGATTCTCAAGAGCACCCAACTGTTTTACAGTAGGACTCATGACCTGCCTCTTGACAACTGAAAAACCCATCCATCAAACCAGAATCCATGGAAAGCTGGCATCCAAAGGAAAACACCTGGGTTTTTTTATGTTGTTAGTCCTAAGACAGCCCAGCACAGATGGTTTACAAGCTCCCAGGAACAAGGGGCTAAAAGCAGTAACACTGGCAGGAGCAAATCCTGTCTATTGAAGGGTCAGAATACACCAAAGTGGTGCAACTCATAGGCAGGCACTTGTAACAAAATAGGAGGTACAAATGAAACCTTAACTATGTCCCAGTTATGAGTGAACCCAGGAAAATTTAAAGTTCTCTCTGTCCAGATGGAACCCAGATTCTCTTCATTCACCTGTCTGCTTTTTTAAAAATACTGTTTAAAGGTTTGGGGAGGGGCACAGGCCCAAAACGAGGTTACTTTGTTTTAATGAGTGCTGGCTTCTAAAGTGGCCTTCAAGACAGAGAAATTTAGTTCCCCGTTACTTTCCTTACCTACTCAGAGGAAAAAGCCCACATGCCCTCTTCAGTACACACCTGGTGGGGCTGGTAGGTTCATCCCCCTGACAATAAGAAGGTGCATTTCTGTGCTGTTGAGATCAGAAAATATCCTGTGAAAAGAGAAAGACAAAAAAGCACATTCATCCCACCATCAGGTGATCCACTGCCAGACCATGATGCCATGGCTATTTGTCAGAGCTTTTTCAATAGTGCACTCCTACAGAGATCATCTCCACAAAATACAGCAGACCAAGGCAAGAGCACAAACAGAGCTAAAAATAATCTCTGAGGCCAGGAACAAAGCCCAGGAGGCAACAGGATTCAGGGAGAAACACAAGGGAAGGAGGAATGGCTGAAGAAACAGAATATAAGAAAGGAAGCTGGAGGCATTTTGAAAACAAAAGAATCAGTAAGAGAAGTTAGAGAACAATTTCTTAATATTTAAGTTGTTGAGAGTATACTTTCAGGAATGCTGAGCCTAACCCTGGATGACACCCAAGTTTGCTGAAGCCCAGAATTCCCTAAACAAGGACAAAAGACCAGGAAAGTCATTCCAGCCTGCCTGAGAAATACTTTTGTTTTTCCACACCTTATCATTTTAAAGGTTCTTTCCTCAAAGTGATGGCTTGGAGGATCCATTCCTTGTGCTCGTGCAAGCTGTAGGATCTCCATATCCTTTTTACAACCTTGTGCCAGTTTCTCAAACCTAAAGAAAAAGGCAAAAAAAAAAAAAACCACTAAGAAAACCACACGTGCCAGAAATCAAACAGAGCACAGAGTAACCCTCAGCCAAGAGCTGAGAGCAATGTGGAGATGCAGGAATCACAGTCCCAACCCTTTCACACAAGGATAAACTTACCAACTCAAACCCCAACATCTTTAGGGGGTGAGGCAGACTCAAACCTGAACTACCTGCTTTGAGGGATGACTGAAAGCAGGCACGGGGTCTTACCGAGTTGTTTCTGCTACGTTTCCCAGATGCATGAATTGCTTGGAGTACTGCAAACACCTCTGTCAACACAAACAAAACCAAACAGATTCACTCAGTGATCCTCACACACAGATTCATGACTGGCACAATTCTGAGGTTGATGACAACCTAATTTAAGAAAAAACAGGCATTTTCCCGAGTCACTCAAGAACATTCACCACCTCATTCCTCAAGCCCAAAGCACAGCATCTGTTTGAACTGTTCTACCTATTACTTTTTAATCACCTGATTTGTAGATATGAGGTTCACCTTAGGCCTAGTTTTAATATTCCAGTACTGTTTTCAAACTTGAGTGCTCATATATAACAGTGATAATTTGCTAGTCCCAAGCCTTCAAGAACACCCTCAGGCTTTAACCAGCCATAGAAAATTCTGAAAATTCTCCATTTTAGGACATGCAATATCTAAAGTATTTATAAAGAAAAAAAAAAACCCACTGGAACAATAATAGGATTACAATATTATTAAATCCCAGAGAAATGAACAAAAGTAACTCCAAAACATTTCTAAAAAACATAAAATGGTCACCTCATGTTGGTCTTTCAACAATTTTACAAGCTGTGCATAAACTTCATCTGCTTTCTGAGACAGCCTGACATCTTCATGGTGTACAAAGATAAAATCACCCTCATCATCTGTAGGAGGTGATGGCAGCTGCAACACAAGAACATCACATTTCAGAGCCCTTATAGGGAAAAGTAAGCACTTAGATGCCCAAGAACATGAAACAAATCAGAATATTAACAGTTCTACTAACCTTGGAAATATCTACTGTTTTGCCAGATTTTGCCTGCTCAATCTTTAGGTCAAGGCCCTTGGCTGTTCTGAGATACGTCTTTGCCTGTTCAAGGTTGTTTTCCCTCTTTGCTTTGATGGCTGCCTTCAGGTATTGCTTCTTCCTGCTCTCCAGAAATTCCAGCTGTTCCCTAACTGAAAAACAGTTGTACAGAAATACTCACTCATCTGACACTGCCACTGTGCCTGACACAGGTTTACAGCCAGGAAACCATCAGTGGAAGTTCAGATGTCAAATCGGGACATTTCCTTACTGCACTCAACTGTTTCTTGGGCACTTTCAAGTATTAAAAAAAGAAACAAGCTTCCTTCTAGAACAGCATCCTTCATCAAAAAACCTCACACCACTTCGTAAGTGTCACAAGAGCTAGTACGGCCTCTAATTTTCAGGCCTGAGACAGACTCCAGCACAGCTGATTGATCCAAGGGAGAAGCTGAATCCAAACTTTCAGCTGTCCATGTTAACTTCTAAAGAACAGCAAACATTATGAGCATCCTCTGGAGTAATTCCCTTCCTCTCCCCTGATCTGTCAAAAAAAGGGGTTCACCAAACCCTGATGAACCAATGTGTAGGCTCACACAGACACAACGTCTCTGCTTCTTTGTAATCCCTTGTTCTCTTAGTTTCTTATTAATGCTTGAGTCTCTTCCTTCCTTGCCAAAACTGTAAGGACAACCACACCAGTAAGATTGCTTTACATCGTACCAGGTTAGTGCACCAGTCAGCCAGACAGTTCTACTTCATCCTGAGGGAAATACCCAGGGCAGAAAGGAAGGAGGATGGGATTACGGTCAAGGCATCAGCGAGAGCCTGAGCACTGCCTCTGTGCCCAAACCACACTGTGAGGTGGTAGCTGTCCCTTACTATCTGTACAATTCATCTTGTACACACAACTGCTCAGTGACCTTATCAAGGGAAGAGCAGAGACTGATGAAGCCCTGCCTGCACTGCCAGCCTGTGATCCATGGGTGAAGCACCAGGCAGAGAACTCTGTGTGATGTAGGGAGCTCCATTAGATCAATGAATAATTCACACTGGCAGCCCATCTCCTTTAATGAGAGTATATGGAGAGTTCAGCTGTGAGCAGAGTTAAACATTATGAATCGATACACTTGTTACATCAAAATTAATTAAAAACCTAATCAGCCTTATAATTATACATGCTGTCTCTGTGAAATAAAGCTGCACGGCTGGTCTGGGTCTGCCCTCCAGCACACACATACTGAGGCTCCTGTCAGAGGAAATCTATGACACACACTCACAGGCTCACACCTAAATTATAAAGTCTTCACCAAACTAGAGCAAACAACTTGCATGTGGAGCACTGGGAATGGTGATCCCTTCACTTACCAGCTGGAGGGAGATGATCCATTGACTCTGCCTTGTCCAGGGTGGAGGGTGATGCAGCTCGTTTCAGGTGCTCAGGAGAGCTCTCCTGAGCTGCAGCAGATGGAACTGGAGTTGGCTTAACAACCTGAGTTGGCTTCTTGGCAACTGGAGCCTGGGGAAGGGGCTCATTCTAGCAAAACAAAACGAATTGCATAATAAATGCATAAAATCTATTCCAGGGTTGAGGACAGCATCTCAAGCATCAACAACCATGGTTATCACTGTATCAGCCTTTGGGTATCCTTTTTGGAGGGAGCATTGCATTCCAGACAGCAAATTTTAACTTCTGGAGGTTTATGAGCCATGCCAGGCCAGCAGGGTGCTGATCTGTGCAAGCCATCGATGGAATAAAAGGAATGTTCAACAAAGCAGTTATCTTTTAAAAAGCAGAGGCATGCAGAAAAAAAATAATCCAGGAATTCTCTCCATTAAAAGCTACTCCAGTTGAAAGCACAATCAATCAGCAACCAAATCCAGAGAGAGACAGAAATCAAACCGAAGTCTAAACGCTGGTGCAGCCTGACAAAAAGCAGTAAGAGTTGAACATCCTGGGAAAGAACAAACATAGGAAGCTACTGGGATGTAGGATAAAAGTATGGATTTAGGTACTTCAGAACAATGTAAAGGAGTGGTGAGGATCTCAAGTGTTTGCTTTGAAAATAAAATCTACATACAAGACAGCTATGAAAGAGCCAAATCCTGCACTCACAGACTCTGTAGGTACTGACTGTAGTAACACCTCATCTGTCTCTCCTACTCTATAAAGGAAACTGAAATTACTACTGAGATCTTGTACTCCTCAGACTTTTGGGAAATGTATTTCACCTCAGTACCCTTACCTGGAAATCCAACAGCCTCAGCTCTGCATGGCGTAAGAGCTGGCAATTGAACATTTACACATCCTATCAGGCAACACTAACCTCCTCCTCTTCATCGTTCTCCTCCATGTTTGCCAGCTTGCTGGCACTCTCCAGGACAGCAGCGATTGTGCTGCCACCATCTGTTGCTGCAACACCAGGAAGAGGGGGAAATCCTGTGAAGGAAAGGAACACAGAAGAGAGAGTTGCATAAGCCCTATGGTATGTCTTCCATATTAGTTGTTTATTTAAAGTTGTTTCTATCCAAGTACCTATTATCTAATGTATTTCAGAATTCAGTCTAACTAGACTGAAGCCAAGGCCAAAAAGCCTTGCTAGATCAAGTCTGAGTGGTGGCTTAAGATAAGATCTTTCACAGAGCACCCACCTTAAGTAGATGATAGTAAAATGATGCAATAATTGAGCAGTTTTCCAAGCTGAGCAACTGGCAGCCAGCCAAGCAACCTCACAACCTCAGGACTTCAGCAGTAGGGATGCCTCCAGAACCAACAGAGAATTTAGTCTCATTTTTTCCCCTCTCACTGCCACCTCACTTTAGCAGGCACACAGTCCAGCAGAAAATCAGTGCTACCCCCAGAGTAATAAACAATCCTCTGCTGACAGCTGGGTTTGTTGCATACTCAGCCTCTGCTGAAAAGGTACTGCAATGCAGAGGTAGCAAACTAAGGCAGAATCAGAGGAGTTAAATGAGAAGTGTATGAAGAACAATGCTCTTCATTGTTTTGTTATCCTTCTAAGTATGGGAGGAAGGCTTGATGAGGGAAGATAGACTCTCACTGCCACATGACCAGTTTAATGTCAGCTTCAGAGAACAGAGCCCCAGAGCCACTACTATAAAACATCTGTTAAAACTTCTCTCATTCAATATATAGCAAGTATTCTTGCTGCCAGTCTCATGAGAAGTGCTAGGAAACAGTGACTGAACTGCTTCTAAAGCTAGAGATGGCTGCTACAGCACAAGTTTGAGGTACTCAGGCAGGCAGAACAGACAATCCTGTGCTGTTGCCCCTTGTGACATTTGATCCATTGCTCAGCAGCATTTCTGTTTCCAGGGAGTCCAAGGCTGGTACTTGTCACCAGCTAGATGGCATGAAGGGCACTGCCATCCCAGGATAATTCACTGGTGGTTTCAGTGACTGCCTGATAATTGGTCTTCACTGTAAATGACAGGGCCTCTAAATGATGGCTGAAAAACACTCAGCTGATGTGCAAGGACACTGACCAGTTCTCCATACTTCCAGAGGTATAAATATGGAGTACCTCACTCTTACAGAAACTAGCATTTACCAAGAAAGGGATCACATTCTGCAAAAAGGGATGCTAAACTGCCTTTCAGGGACTGCTTCAAAGCAGGAAACCTTCAAAGCCACACATGACCTGACAGAGCTGGCAGTGCCTACTCTACTACCACTGCAGTGCTTGCCATTGCCACATTTGACAATGACAAAAGCACCACAAGGTCCATCTCTAGCCTTTAACTTAAAAAATCCAGGCACTGCTTTGCAGTGCTGAGTGTATCCTTCAGAAGAACACATCAGGCCAAGATAAAAGGAAAGATGTTTCCTAGGGGAGAAACTATATCATCCAAATGAGAGGCAGAGCATTCACAGATGACCTTGCCTAAACTTTTCCAGACACAGCACTTAAGTGTTCTGAAGAAGATAAACAGGACACAGTGTCTCAAGAAACAGGCTCAGCTGCTGCCTCTGCCACTGTCTCAGTGTGACCACGGGCATGATTTGCTTCATCTCTGCAGATGCTTTTAGCAGCTGGGAGAGCTGCAATACTGATTTGATGTTACAAGGTGTTACAAGGGGATATTCATCAGACATCAAGTTCTGACGCTCCTGGTAGAAATCAGCAGAATGGGGGACATCAGGAAAACTTTTTCACTTTTAAAAACCTCTTTCCAGCAAAACTAGGAAGCCAATATAACCCAAATTTAGTCTTTCCTCTAGGAGGGCTGACACAGAGGACAAACAAGTAACATTTTTAGCACCTGCCTATGGTGAAGTTGTTGAACTTTACAAATTGTGCCAGTTTTAAGTTCCCATACTGTCAAACAGGGTATCAATATACAGAAATATTCACTAGTGTTAGTGTTTGGGAGCATATTAATAAAAAAATCTCACAATACCATCAAACAGCAAGGCCAGCTACTCACTGAGAAAAAGGAGGAGCTGTTCCACAGGATGAGCAGGCAATACCTGCACAGCCCTTTCAGAGCCTAGCAGGTGTACAAAAGTTTGGGGATTAGGATGTTTTACATTCACACTTACCAGGAGGAACAGGTAGCTCAGAAAAATTCACTTTTCTCCCTGCCTTATGGGCTCTTATGGCATCCTGGTATTGCTGCAATCAAAGGCACTCAGTAAGACATAAAATAGAGCTGACTGTGCATTAGCAATCATCTGTATTTAACCAGCATAAACACTGCACAAGACTCGGTATTTTACTACAATATGTGCATTGTGTCTATTTCTTCCTCCGAATGCTTTCCAGCTTCCCCACTGGACCTCTCTTCAAACAGACAGAAAATACACAAATTATTTCAGCCTTGAAAAAGTCTTCAGCAAGAGAACTAATTGAAATGGCTTTGGTGGATGCAAAGAGCCACACCTGAGTTTTACCTTGGCTATCCTGTCATGCATCCTGCCCTTCCGATCGTCCCCGCTGGCTTTAGCCTGAGCTGCTGCTGCCCTGTACTTCTCCAGCCTCTGCTGCAACGCTTCCAGCACCGTCCTGGGCTGCTGCAGGGACTCTGCAAACCACACAGACAATTAAATGCCACATCATAAAGATTTCAAACCGCACAGGCTGCCTTGTCTCCTCCCCTTCCTCAGAGAACATCACTGGAAAGTTTCACTACGAACACTGCTGTTATAAAGTTAGTTTATTAACTTTTACTTCCATCACTGATCCAGAAAAAAAGTAGATTGGATCAGCAGCAAACAATACTCAGGAACATTAGCCAGGTTTATTCACTCCTGCTGCAGTTCAGTGGGAGAGGTCAGACCTTAAAGTGCTTCCCAGCTGTGCTATTTTCATGACTTACTAGAGAAATCCAAAAGTCTTACCTGAAGCTTCTTGGGTCTGAGGTTCAGGTGTTGCAAGATCCTGGGAACTTCCCACCCGAGATGGTACTTTTTGCTTGGATGCATCTTGTGTATGTCCTAAGCTTTCAAGATCTGCAAAGCAGGGAAAGCAGGAAGCTTCACAGCATGTTCCATACACAGCAATTACTGCTGCATGTCACTCAGAAAACCTTCGATTTGATCACATCATCTTCCTGAAAGCTTTTTGGCTTCCAAACAGTATCTCCGTGGCTAGCTAAGCCTAAGGTTCCCATTATCCACAGAACGTGCCTTATAAGAGAAAATCTCAAATGCTGATTTAACTGTGGTTAGGGCTGCCTGAGAGGGAAAAAAAAAAAGTAGTTCAAGTATTCTAAGAATTCTCTCCCGAAAATATAACTTGGTATCTTGGCAGATGGAAAGAGCGAACAAGTCTGCTAATTGACTAAAATATTCTAGTAACAAAAGATGTGCCGGAAAAGGGAAGAAACTCATATCATCTATTCAGAAACTCCAGTTTCTGGTATTGTATAACAGAAAACTACAAGATTGTTCACTGCAAAAATCTTGCACTTTTTAAGGCAAGGTTATGCCCTGGGAGAAGTTCCTCTGCAATGCCATTTAGTGATCAGTAACCTGAATCATGACTCTCATGATTTACTGAAATAAGCTGTCATTTAGTGTCTTAGAATAAAATAATCTACTAAAGTAAGTTGTTTAAAACACTGGGCTACAAAGACCAAGTATTGATTATTGGTGGGGATACTACATCTACTTAAAAAACACGGAACTCTCTCTTACCAGGACTGAGGTATCTTTAATATTGGTAACTAGCTTTAAAAACTAGACTTCAGTGCACTGCAATCTGTTTGTTACTCTGAACATTACGAATTTTAGTTGAAGCACATAACACCATCAAATACTACAGTAAATTTTAAGAATGTGCCATTATCCTTCTTTCCCTTCCACTCCAAATACTGGCTGCTATTATCTACGCTTATAAAACCCGGAATATCAGACATCAATACTTGTTTGAACTTGTAATTCACAGAGAGTAACTGCAATGTAAGTAATGATACCTCATTTCTCTTCATTGGTCTTGATTAGACTGTGAACATGCAGCGAGCCTCAGTTCTAAACAATCTCCAGTTCTTTTAATAGCTTTGCAATCAAATGCAGAATCATTCCATTACAGCACAGAGACACTTTTAAAAAGTTTTCCTGAAGTCAACCCTTACCCTGAGGAGATGGAGGCATATTCTGGAGGTCTACTGGCTGCCCACTGTCCAAAGCTTCCAACACCACATTAAATTTCTAACACAGAAAAAACAAAAGGTTTATTCTGGTCTGTCCAAGACCTGTCAGCTGCCACAGTAAGTATGTGACATTTAAGGTATGTGGGTACAGCACAGGTTATGTTCAGCATTTGGGATTTCTTGAGTGCATACCTTGCCTGTCTTCATGTATTCCTTTGCTTTCTCCAGGTCCCCTCGCTGCTTGGCTTTTAGAGCTGCTAATTTATACTCCTTCTGCCTCATAAGCAGGATTGCTCGTGTGCTGCTGTGCTGGGGATCTGGGAGAATGAGACAATGCTGAGACCGACAGAGAGCATGCAAGATTTGCATCCCTTGCTACATCCATCTATGCAAACCCACATTTGTCCCCTTTTACTGTAAGTCACAACAGCCATCTTACAAATATCCTTTTTCCTCCAGTCTCCAGAAGTCCTATCTACACATAACAATTCCACTTTTCCCAACTTAAAGAAAAAATATTAGGTCTTTAAGTCAGTATCTCAAAACTCTTTAAAGGTTGGAATTCCCCATGTCAAATAATGAAGGAGAAATTGAGGCACAGAAGAAGTTAAGGATACTGATCCAGTCCACAGAAGAGCTCTAAACCAATAATTGATTCCACTACCAGAAACTCAGCATTCCATGGACAACTCTGAGACATTCAGCAGGGAAGTTTCAACAAAAGCAGTGCCAGCACTAAAATAGGGTTGCAACTGCTTCTCCTCTCAGATCACAGTACCTGTTTCCACAGTAGGATCAGCAGCAGCATGACCTTGCAGTGACTCTGATTCCAAATGCTCCCTTGCCTCAAGAGAAGCCTTCTGCTCATCACCTGCAGCAGAGTCAGCTTTATTCTCTGGTGAATCTCCTGAATTCTCTAGCTCCACTCCCACAGCTTGAGGTACGTAAGAAGAACTCTTTCCTGTTGCAACAGGAGGTGGCATTTCCTCCTCATTGATTTTTTTGCCCTTCTTCACTGCAGCCAGCATGGTTTGCAGTGTCTGGCACAGAAGGAACAACAGAGTCAACAGGCATTTTCAACATGTTACTAGCATAAAATCATTAAAAGACAAATTCATCCCCTTACACATGACAGGCTCTGTCACACGCATCACCACAGACCACTGCCCTTCAGCTCCCTGTTTTTCTGCAAGGAGAACTTCAGTGCCAGTGAAAGGTGTCCAGATACCAGAGCAACACAGTGCAAAGGCCTTGTTAGCCAAACCAGACAACTGCAGGTACCTCAGCACCCAGAATTATTGGAGAGCAAATGTGATCCACTCAGCTTTGTCACAGAAAGTCACCAAGGAAGCCATTTACACCAACTGTAGATGGATTTTGTGCATCTTTAAAATATAACAAAATATGCTATTCTGAAATGTCACTGCCTACATGGATCCAGGGAAGGAAGGGGTCGGCAAACCTATTTAATGTAATGAGGAAAGCCATTAAATACTAATAAAGGAAATGGAGCTCACCACTTATGGTAAGGAGCTCTCACCATCTCTAATTTAGATTAGCTGCTGCTCATTTTTTAAAACCCTCCTCCTCCCCAAGTATTACCTTCCTCAGTATTTTTATTTTTTAGATTTAATTTGAGGTTCAGACAAAAGACCATCATGCACTTCAAGCCAAAACAAAAGTTTTACTTCTTTCATCTTCCAAAGAAACTGAAATGGAAGCACAGAAAGACAACAACAACAAAATCTCATCAGTGCCAGAATCACTGCTATTTTTTTTGGCCATGGCATTGTTTGACCTATTGAGTAACAGTGGCAGAGATACTTTGAAATGACTGCATGTGACACTGGCGCTCAGAACAGCAACCCATAGGCAGCTCCCTCTTCTCCACACGGGAGTGACAGACTGAGATTAAAGTTCACAGTTCCAAGAACTACATATAAGAGAGAACTCTACACCATTTGTTGACATGCAGCTTTGCTAATTAAGTAGCTGTGAGCTGTGAAGTGAGATCTGGTCTATTACCCTCAGTTACACTGCTTAGGCACAGGGAAACTCCCTACCCTGAAAAATAAAGGAAGTGGCACAGTGCACTTAGCTTATGACTGGATGGAATTGCTTGTTTGCCCATTCCTGTGGCTCTCAGAAAGGCCAGGTGGTTTTGTGTACATTCCTGTCAAGAGCTGGCAGGCACTGGACACACACAGAGACATCTTTCTTGTGCTTTTTCTTCCCTGAGTTTGGCCTCAGTTGTTCCCTTTGTAGCCCAAGACACCTGGTAGCCAGTGAGCCATTACATCCTGCCCCAATGCTCAGCCCTGAGCTGTACAGCTTTGCTGCTGCCTGAGGTGATGCAGGGGAGAGAAAGGCCCTGCCCAGCAGTGAAGAAGCACTGCAGCTCACAGCAAGCACGCCACTTGCCTGGAACCAGGAGAGGCTGGAGATAACTGCTGCTCCTTGCTGCAGTTCTTAATTGCCTTAATCAAAAATCCTGCTCTATTCCTTTTCAAGCACAGCCAACACACTCGGGGAAAGGCACCACCTCCCTTTGTCTGACATAAGTGAGTGCAAGCTTAGTACCTAAGGGAAGGCAGCAGTGATGTACGTGCTAGGAAAACTCCTAAACTTTGCTTTAAGGTAACACTGAGCAGTCACCACAAGTCAAATTCAAATCCAGGCAGGTGGGTTTAACTTCAGCTTGTACCATAAATCCTGCCTCCAGCCACCACCTGCTACATTCAACAGAAACAAAGCTGACATACAAAAGGCAGCTGAAGCCACACCTTATCTGCATGTTTGCTGTATCAGGTGGGTAGTCAATAACAACAAATGTTTTTAAAGTAACACCAGGCAGCACATGAAAATTTCACTCCCCTGTCAATAAACTCACCCAGCGGGGAAGACCACACTTCAGAGAGCTGACTTTGCCTCATCCCACTCACATCCTGATGATCTCAACTCACCTTCAGGCCCCTCTCGTACCGCCGTATTTTGGCACTCTCTCCTGACTCCTTGGCGTTAGAAATCGCCGTCCTGTAGTCAGCAATTCTCCCCTCAAGTGTCTGTTGGAGCTCACTGGTAACAGCAGGAAGTGAGGAGGTCTCAGAAAAAACAATAAAACAAATCAAGAAAACTTATTTCATCCAGCTAGACGAGTTTTCCCACCGCACTGAAAAGCAAACACTCCTCTTCCACACACACACACCCTGCCGTGAATTGAGTGCAGGAAGGAACCACCCCTAAAACAGAGGAGCGTTTGTGCTGTGCTAACGGGCCCTGCATCCACCTCTGGGCTCTCTCAAAAGCCTCACAGAGAAGAATGGGTGGAGAGACTTGGGAAACTCTCACTCACAGAGTAATTGGAGCCATGTGGTCCGTGAGTAGGTGAGGAAAACACTAAAGCCTCTCAAACCCCACACAACAGAGGGTGTGAAGAGGTATTTTGGCACAAATCTTGACTTATTCTTTTCTTATTTTTAAACCATGCTAGTTTGCTCCCTTCTGGGCTTCAACCTGGTTTTACAACAAGAGCTCTTTTTCCTCCTCCTACAGCCTGGAATTAGTTCAGTGACAAAAGCGGCCTAAGCAAAGTCATGAGCAGCTACTTACTAACTCTCCACAGCCACAGAGGCCCTGCAGATGGCTCCTGATGTAATTATTGCCATCATCTCTATAGAAACCCTCTCAATCCCATTTACTAATGGGCCCAGTGTACAAGGCACTGGAATCTCTGGCACACAACAGAAACATGCAGCGACTGAATGAAGGATTTGACTGCATGAGGACTGACATTAAGCTGAAACAGATAATGCTACTGAGGAAAAAATCCAAAACTACGGAGTTATAACATGTCTCACAATTGCAGCACACTTCTCAATACTCTTAGGGAGAAGATGTGAACTCTGGAAGCCTGCACTGCAGTCTGCATGCTCCTGTGTATAATGAGGGACAAAACATGGTTGACTCCAATTGTTTACCTCTTCAATTCTATGCTAATATCAGAATTCATCCTTGGAACAAAGCAAAAGGATCACCTGCACCCATACAGCACTGCTTTCCCTGGAGGAAACAGAAAGAGTGCAGTTTTTTCTTCCTTGGAAGACAAGGCCTCCCTAGACTCTTGACAATGACCCTCATACAAGCCACGTGACAACAGTGATTCAGCAAAACTTTCAGAAACACAAAGCTCATTCCTACCTGTGACTGCAGTTCAGGTAGTTCACCTTCTGGTTCAGCTGGGGATGGCTCTGTTGCTGTCATTTCATCCTCACAGCTTCCTGCCTCACCTTCTTCCTCCAGAACTTCTTGCAACTCTGCCTAAAAGTAAGAGCCAAAAAAAAGGCTTTTCCTCAAAATTTTCTCTGTCCTCAAAAGACAAAAATAAAATAAAATCTAAAGTGTCAAAAGCTTTGGACAGATCTTGAACCCAAGTGAAGAGCCTGAAGATCTTCTATTCCAGTCTTTTTAAAATTCAACTTTATTTTTTATTATTAATTTAAACTGGTTCAAGATATCACTGAAAAGCCACACTCCTGCCCCAGGATCACCACGCAAGTTTGTGGCTGCAGAGCTGAAGCTGGAGAAGTTCAGAGAAATGCTTTTACAAAGATTATGCAAACCTAAATTTCAAATTTCCAAAAAGCCTCTACTAGCAATGGCAGTCAAAATCACTGCTTAACACTCCTTCCCTAAACCCTGCCAGTTTGGTGAATCACTGAAGCAACAAAGACTTTCTTGAGGTGCTCTCTCAGGCCAAGCACTGCTTGAAGCAGTAGCAAAATTGTGGCAGACGTCACTTTAAGGAGACTGTCCCTGGCTGTCCTTCATCAGACGACACATAAAGGGATTCCTGTTCTTCCCTCAATTCTCTAAGACCCCCATATATGTCAGGAAACTCTCTTACTCTGCTGTGCAGGGGGACAGATCCTGTGAAGAATTGCATCTAATGGTCCTTTTGCAATATTTTAGCTTCTCACCACACAGTTAACATTTTTGCTAAATGCAGTTCTGTTAAAAAAATACAAAAAATACATGCTAAAAACTCTTTGCTAACAGTTATCCATACCAACAGGTCTGTATCTTTCTCCAAGTCTTCATCATCTGCATCTTCCTCTTCATTCAGGTCCTTCATACACTCTGCAGCCATCTTTTCAATATGATCCATGGGCAGAGGAGCTGTAAAAGGAAATCCCAAGGAGCCATAAACCCTAAGGAACAGTTATGCAGTCACTGGGTATAAATCCTGAAGGAGCTGCTACCAGCCAAAAGAGCAGTGACCTCCGCTGTTGTGCCCCCTTTATTGCACAGTGCTGTAGGTAACAGAGAATATTGATGGATAATGGGCAAAGACTGGGAAGTGAGCACTCAGCAAAAGCAGCACTGGTGTTTCTGCTGAGACAGTCGAGGCAGGCAGTAAGACACTTGCACATTTTCTGCACTGCTGTCTCATGATGATGAGATTCAGCCTCTCCCAAATTTTTCTTGGCTCCTTCATTTTGCACTTTTGCTTCTGCTCTTCATCCTGAAAACTCTACTTAACTTCTCATTGCTGAGTTCTCATCTGTGCTTCATCCTGTGCCAACCACATCTTCCTAAACTATCAACTTCCTCCACATGCTCTCAAAGGTGAGATTGTTTGCCCACAAATCCCAACGGTCCACGTAAATGCCTCTAATACTTCCCTATGCAGACACATGACTGTGACTCACCAGTGGCAGTAAAAGCTCCAGAAAATACAGATCTCCAGGACAGAGCTTTACAGTCAATTTAAATGGATCCCATTCACTCCCTGCATTTGCTGAATCAGCTGAAAATTAACCCAGGTACAAAACTGCTTCTGTTCAAATAATCTAATTCACCCCATCTGTGCTCCAGTATTTGTATCAAACATGTTGCATTATAAGTTTGAGCCTTAGCAAAACTCAGACTGCAGGCCATATCCAAATGTGCAGAAAATTAGGCTGTGCAGAAAACTGCAGTAGAGGCAAAACACCCTAATCAAGCCTCCTCAGATGGTTTTTCAGCTCTAATCCCATGCAGCAAGATGAGGCCACAATTTTAAACACATGAGCAGCTGCCCAGCTGGCACTTATCAGAGACAGCAGGGATCTCTGTGCTTAAGATGTTCCAACAGTGCAGCTTTTGCTGGAGGAGGAGGCCATTCCCCCACACCCATCAGAGCTCTAGGATGTAATCCAGGAGGGAATTACTGCACCTGGTGCTCAGCCAAGAACCAAGCACATGAGCTGCACTGGATCCCTTTTTTCTGTCCTTTCCCAGACAGGGTCTGTTTCTCCCCTGTCCTCACTGTAGCTCCTCCTTTCCAGGCAGTGGCCTCCCTGCATCCTGCCCCCACCTCTGCACTGGGCCAGGTCTCAGCAGTCCCCAGTGTCAGCTGCCCAGTTGCCCATCCTCCATGAGCTTCTAACCCACACACTTCCAATTCTAACAGGAAAACAGAATAGCTGCACATTACTTTGGAAAACCCTCTTTTAACCACACATTCAGAAGGCACAGTAAATGTTAATTTTGCACTGTCTGAAGTTTTATCTTCCTCTTATGAATAAAAAGACTGAAACAACAAACTAAGTGACATGACGAGGGTGAGAGGGATGTCAGCTCTTGAAAAGCTGACAACAATTCAAGAGCTCCTGATACACAGATTCACCCTCAAAACATTATCCTGCATGTCTTAGCCACAAGTAACGTATGTCCAATGCAGAAGTTCTGTTATTATGCCTATTTGCACAATTATGTTTATTAGCTTTAAGAGTTTACTAAAATTTTGAAATCTGGAGAGTGGAAATTATTTAGGATTTAGTTTCAGATACAAACATGTCCTTTGTCTGTCATCAGCTACCGTGTTTATAGAGTTGTCTTGCCTAAACATTTCAAAATTCTTCATTTCCCTGCTGCTCTGTGTGAAGCCCCTTCAAGCATTACAGGGAAATTATACTGCAGAGCTGCAAATAAGGCTGTAGGTGCACTATCCCTTCCTTCCTGCACCTACTCACACACCTGTAGGTCCCATTTTCCTTCTCCCACCTCAAGCACTGGCTGCCACCCCAGCTCCCAGATAGGCAGAGAGCAAACTTGGTTCAGCTGAAAAGCTCCCACAAGAGCCCAGGTTTATTTTTGCAGAGGAGCTCCTGAAGCAGCTCACCCTGCAGCTCCACAAACATGGACATGGCTCAGAGGCAGAGCATGCTCACTGAGTGTCCCTCACAGCAGCAGCCTCGTTTCATGGCAGATTACAGCAAGCCTGTAAAACATTGCAGAGTTGCATGCAAACCCCACCAGAAAAAATTAACAGCTACTTCAAGTATCAAGAATGGTAACACTCCATTCCAAGAGGCACTCTAACCTGCATAACACAAGCTACAGGATTCTCCAAGTAACTGCATCAGTATTTGCCTCTGAAAGTGGGATTCAGTTTTGGTTACAGACTCCAAGTAACTAAAAATATAATGCTCATTATGTAAATTCATTCTTCAAACAAAAACAGAAGAATAACCACATGACAAACAACCCACCCTCCACAAGAAACATAATTTCCCTTCTAAAATCATCTAGTGCCTACCACATCTTTTTTATGACTTCATATGCTAAAAAAGCATGTCTTAATTTAGTCATTAAATGGGCCAGCCACCAGAGATCTTTCTTCTACATCTACAAGAGCATCAACAAAAAAAAACTTTTATATTGCTTGTGGAGTAACAAATTAAACCTTACAAAGTAAAGGAAAGAGCAGTTGCAAATTCATCTTCTACCAGTGATAAAACATTTTAGATAAATGCAAATTTTTTTTCAGATAAACAATTAAATTTAGATAAATTTAATAAAGGTAAATAAAATTCAAATACTTTCACTTACTTTTCACCTTTGGTTTTGGTTTTCCTTCTTTCACTTTTGCTCCTGTGATAGCAGCAAGCTCTGCTTCAAGGTCCCCATCATCCTCACCTTCCTCTGCACCCAGCAGCATCTCTTCAGGGTTGAAATCCACAAACAGCCCCAGCTGAAGCCAAGGGAAAATAACAATACAGAATAATAAAATACCCTACAGTCAGAACAAAGATGACACTCAAAAACATCACACTGCATGGATTATTTAGATGTTTTCATGCATTCTGAATGCTGTTCATTTTTTTTACAGCCCACTATCACACCACTTCTATTACCACAACAATGTATACCAGGCACCCATAACTGCTGTAAGGTACATGAATCTTAATACCCCACAAGTACTCCCTTTAAAACTCTACACAAACCATTTCTTAAAATCAGTCCTGTTTAATAGTCCGACATAGCAAGGTAGAATAAAATGTTTGTTTTACTGAGCCTCGTGGAGCAGATAGCATCAGGGAAGTTCAGGGTAGTGCCTCTACCAGCTAAGCTAAAAAATGTTCACTCATGGTTCACACACAACAGGTCTGACATGTGCACACTGCAGAGACTTCACCCTTATCTCTCAAAGACGCTACATTTATAAACACAGAACTGTTGTGTTTTCTTACATCAGTTTCTAAACCCCATAGAAACAAACACAGTCATTAAAATCCAGCAATGCCCACACTGCACTGGAGAAAACCATCAAACTGGCTGGCACAGATCATCAGCTGAGAGATAACATCTCAGGGAATAGCATTAATAACAGTAATCAGGATATGACAGTAGGGGTTAGCACTCTCTTGTGGCAAAACATTCCAAAGTACATCAAAGGAATCTCTGGGGTCTTAGTCCAAAAGGTATTATTTTAAAATGCCATTTCATCACTGTTTTTGCATTTCTGGTTAAGATACTAATTGCCCCAGAAAAAAAAAAAAATCTTAAATATGCTAAGACTTTTTATAAACATGAATGAAGAGAATTAGATTCATCCTATGAGGCAGGTAAAGCTTTCCTCAGACTTTTCCAAAGCACAAGCCCTTATTGATCTTCACATGGCCAAGGAGGCAGCACCTCAGCTTCTCTCCAGCACCCAAAAAAACATCAGCTGCCATTATTCTGAGGGTTAGCAATCTCCTCCTGTCTTGAGGATCTGAAATGCTGCAAGAAGCTGTCTGTCAGTTTATAAATTAATGTAATATTTTTTTTTTTAAGCCAGTAGGAATGAAAGTGCTGGTTGCTACTGCCCTGAAACATTCTGTGCCCCTCTTTGGACCATTTTATCATCCCAAAGGAGAATGTGAAACATATAGCTGAGAAACACTGGCTCCAAGGACCAGCAACAGCACTCAAAATCAGCAGCTGTTTGTTTCCTAGCCCTGATCCTGCCCTTGACATTCCATAAGGCACTGGGCAGATCAGGCAGCCACCCTCTGCCTTACCCATCTCCCATCTGCAAAGCAGAACTAAAGTATTTGCACACTTGGCTAGAACAGAAGGAAGGTGAAGACAAGATTTAAACAGGAAGTATTTATAATGGTGATCTAAAGACTCAAGTTCTGTGGAACACACATAGGCCTTTCATCAGAGTGAAGAACAGATCAGGAGCACACAGGATCTGTTCACACACTGCAAGTGTGGACAGTGAAGCAACTGCAGCAACCACAGAAGGCAAGAATACAATTCAGCAGTTCTAGCTCCAAGTCCCAATCCATTCAATAAGGAACATTTCCAATGAAATTAGCAGTACTGAAGCAATGTTTAATAAAAAAGAAAAAATAAGTTATAAAAAGCTTACAGTTGATACACTACACAACAAAAAAATATTTTAAATTTAATTAATTTGAAAGCGAACAAAACATTTGTTTCAAGAAACACTCATCCATCCTTTAAGACAGGCTGAATGATTAAATATATTGAATTAGAAATTAGTAAAATACATTAATCCGATCCTTGATTTACTCTGTCTTTTCAGACTGAGGTTTCTTTTTTTTTCCCCAGAAGGAGGAAATATACTTCCACCTTTTATCTTCTCCCCTGCTCAGATGATCTAAGTTATACACTATTTCTCTCACTGAGAAATGCAAACTTTCACACTGGAGCCATGGTGACATTAGGGATCATTAACTACAGCATTCTGCCTTCAGTATGATAACACTGGCTCCTAAGAAATCACCAAAAGAGAACATCTTAGCTATTTTCTCTATTCTAACAGCCTGTTACAATCCCTTTTCACATTTCTCTATATTCTTACCAGTTATTCCACCTGTTACTTGCCTCTATTCTACCTTCAAAGATTTCTGAAATTCTATCCTGGTTATAACATATTCTTTAACTCTAACGACACTGTTCTTCTGTCAGTTTTCTACCCAGAACTTTGCCTCGACTGTATTTCTAATTTTGACACTGTTGCCTGACTTCCTACACCTGGCAACCATGACTAATTATTGTTTCTCTCCACAAGACTTCTCAAACTCCATCCAAAGGTAAATAAGTATGGGAAAAAACCTCAACACACAGAGACAGCTAAACTCACTTTTATCTAAAGGAAAGGGCCATATCAGTCTATCTGTTACACGAAAAAATGACTATACAAAGGGAAATAAAAGTTAACTGTCTCTTGTTTATCACCTTAATATTCTCCCATACATGTCCCTTAATTTGTTACCTGATATTCTGCTGTTCTTATTTCTGTTTTCTTAGAGATGTAAGGAAAACCTCCACAGAGCCACTGAAGTTATTATTAAATCTCAACATAGCTAAGAAAATACTGTAAGCATGAGTCATGAGGTCTCATGCAAAGATTACAGCATTACAACACTTTGCCTTCCCTGCAAGACCTCCACAGCCGCCTATCAGATATTTACTTGAAGACTGCATTAAAGAAGGAAGGAAAACAGGCAGCACACAATCTAATTTTTTCCATGATCCTGCAATGCTATTAACACATGGGAGATTCTGGAGGACAACAGCAGCGAGAGATCTGAACGAGACTACCCTAAGGAGCAGTGGGAGTAGGTTTCCCTGCCTGCTCCGCAACCACATCTCCCTGGCCCTTTGCCCTCCTTACCTGCTTTGCAACTGCAGCTCCCTGGCCCTTTGCCTGAGGGCTCTTTTTAGGTCTTCTGCCAAGCATGTTGGTTCATGAATTTCAGAGGGCTCTGTCTCTATAGGACTGAGAGCACACGGAACTTAAAAGTCAGTACCCTGCCTGTGCCAAGGCAAAGCCCGCCGGACGGAGGCGGGCGGCGCGACCCCGCGGCTGCCCCCGGCTCTCCCTCACAGGGCTCTCCCTCACAGGGCTCCCCCACCGTGAGGGCGGAGGGGGCAGCGCCGCGGGACGCGCTCCGCGGGGCCCAGAGAGCCCGGCCCGGCCGCGCCCGCGCTCCCAGGCAGCACGCAGGACCCGGTGGGCAGGGCTGGCTGCGGGCGCTCCCCGGCCGGCACAGGGAGGGAGCCCGGGGGCGATGGGCCGGGAGCCGCGCGAAGAACGGCGGAGGGGCCGCCCGGAGAGAGCCGGGCCCCGGCTCACCTCGGCTCCCGCCCGTGCGGCCGCAGCTCCGCCCGGCGCGTCTCGGGGAGGGCCCGCCCGCGGCGGCTGCGCGGCTGCGCGGAGGGGCGGGCCCGGCCCGCAGCCACGGCCTCCCGGGTTCTATCCGAACTGTCCCCTGCAAACACCGCCGGCACCGGGGCGGCTTCTCAGGGGCAGTCCTCGATAGTGATCGATCAGACAAAGGAGTTGGGTATTTGAGTGGCACAATTCGAGTTCGCGATATTGTTGCAGTCTCCTCCATTCCAACATCGCGCCTGCCTTGCAAACTGGAAGTTCCTTTTAATTATATTGGATTGCAAACTGGAAGTTCCTTTTAATTATGTTAGTAAGGAAAAGNACAGCTAAACTCACTTTTATCTAAAGGAAAGGGCCATATCAGTCTATCTGTTACACGAAAAAATGACTATACAAAGGGAAATAAAAGTTAACTGTCTCTTGTTTATCACCTTAATATTCTCCCATACATGTCCCTTAATTTGTTACCTGATATTCTGCTGTTCTTATTTCTGTTTTCTTAGAGATGTAAGGAAAACCTCCACAGAGCCACTGAAGTTATTATTAAATCTCAACATAGCTAAGAAAATACTGTAAGCATGAGTCATGAGGTCTCATGCAAAGATTACAGCATTACAACACTTTGCCTTCCCTGCAAGACCTCCACAGCCGCCTATCAGATATTTACTTGAAGACTGCATTAAAGAAGGAAGGAAAACAGGCAGCACACAATCTAATTTTTTCCATGATCCTGCAATGCTATTAACACACGGGAGATTCTGGAGGACAACAGCAGCGAGAGATCTGAACGAGACTACCCTAAGGAGCAGTGGGAGTAGGTTTCCCTGCCTGCTCCGCAACCACATCTCCCTGGCCCTTTGCCCTCCTTACCTGCTTTGCAACTGCAGCTCCCTGGCCCTTTGCCTGAGGGCTCTTTTTAGGTCTTCTGCCAAGCATGTTGGTTCATGAATTTCAGAGGGCTCTGTCTCTATAGGACTGAGAGCACACGGAACTTAAAAGTCAGTACCCTGCCTGTGCCAAGGCAAAGCCCGCCGGACGGAGGCGGGCGGCGCGACCCCGCGGCTCCCCCCGGCTCTCCCTCACAGGGCTCTCCCTCACAGGGCTCCCCCACCGTGAGGGCGGAGGAGGCAGCGCCGCGGGACGCGCTCCGCGGGGCCCAGAGAGCCCGGCCCGGCCGCGCCCGCGCTCCCAGGCAGCACGCAGGACCCGGTGGGCAGGGCTGGCTGCGGGCGCTCCCCGGCCGGCACAGGGAGGGAGCCCGGGGGCGATGGGCCGGGAGCCGCGCGAAGAACGGCGGAGGGGCCGCCCGGAGAGAGCCGGGCCCCGGCTCACCTCGGCTCCCGCCCGTGCGGCCGCAGCTCNAAACTGGAAGTTCCTTTTAATTATGTTAGTAAGGAAAAGTTTAAACACATTTTAACAATGCCTTTCATTGAGTATAAAAGTCACTGAGGAAAATCTACAGAATGCCAAAGTCACTATGAGCCTTAAAAAAAACAGCGATACAAGTAATCTTCAAATAATCCATCCCAAGTTCATACACCTCAATTAAAAGGGGACCAGCACTTAAAAATACTTCTAAAAACAAATAGCTTAAAATGCTTTGAAATTAATTCTTTATTATTAAAAAAGAGCGCTTTCATACATCAAATAAGCAAAGCATTTAAAAAAATACATTTCACTATTTCCATTTTATCAATAATTAAAAAAATAAAAATAGACCGTATTTAAAATATTTATACATATTAAAAGCAATAAAATCTCTTTTGCTTTATTCCTCCCTGAGTGCATACATGACATCATCCTGGCTGAGGTTCAGTCGCACCCGCATGTGCAGATATTTATTGCTGGCCTCCACCAGCAAGAGCCTGCAGGCACCAAGTCTTGAACAAATTGCCATGATTTCTGACACTGTAGGGCTCTGCAGGCCTTCCACCCTGCACAAGGCCACGTAGTGGTGGTAGATCTGTTGAAAAAGAGAAAAAGGAGACAGGTCATGATTACTGCCTGCTGCAAGTGAGTGACAAGGTGACACAGTGAGAAGCTATTTCCCCCACATCCATGGGAGGGGAGATAAAATAGCTCCAGCCTGTTCAGATGCTGTAATTTTATATAAAAATGTTTAGAACTACATATTTCTGTAAGTATTAACATTTAGCTTCCACACTACTCATGACTAGAGTCTTCACAGCTCTGCTGGCACCCAGTATTTTATGGGTCTACTAAAAAATCCAAAGCTACCAGTGATATGTCTGCCTCTATGAAGAAAAACAGTGATGCACAACTTGGAATCAACTTTCGGTTTTCCTCCTTGGACTATTGCCTGATCATTTCAGCTTCTCTTTGATTCTTCCTGTTATATAGCATGTTAGGGTAGAAACATGAGATGTTTTAACATGCAGGCCAAAATAAATAAAACCACCTTGTGATCCAGATCACTGGTGTCAGTAACAAAAAAGCCCCATACCTGTTGTACTGTCGCCTCCTCAACTCCTGCCCTGCGAAACTCTGCCAAAATTGCTTTCAAGAAGAGTTGTTCATGCAACGAAGCATTCCTGAGTCAAAAAATAAAACAGACAAACATGCATTGGTGAAGTTCAGAACCCATGAAGCATTAGGAGGAAGTCTGGAAGGGAAAACTGCTTAGGAGCTACATGTTTAAACGCAGAGTGGGCAGTTTATGTCACAAGTGGCCATTGTATCACAGCCTGCAACTCTGGCATCATAATTTTTGTTCTTGAAAAACTAGTGCTGTGAAAGAGACACAAAAGCAAAGGAAATATTTTTACCTGATTGCATTGACATATGGAGATGAGAACATTTCATCTATGGCTTCAGTCACGTGGGCCATCCTGACAATCTCCAGGGTTTTCTTCTGCCCGGCGAACTCGCAGATCTCCGTGGCCCTTCTGCAGATATCCAGGCACCGCCGGGCATCCCCGGACAGCGCTGCCACCTGCAAGTGAACGTGACACATCTGTGACATTTCCAAACAGCTGGAGAAAGTTTACCAAGAATCAACAGACAAACCAACCCCGAACACCCTGAGCACCCAGTGGGAGAGCAATGCGTCTCTGAACTATCTTATTACAATCCCAGATCCTGAACAACAAAGCTTACTGACCAGAACCAACAGAAGGAACTCTCCACCTCTCCCACAACCCCACCCTGATGTGGTCATCATAAATTCAAGGAACTTTGAACTGAACTTTTTTCTATAACACAGAAGCCAGAGGTTAAAAAAAACTAAAGGTGAGCAGTTCCCTTCAACATCAAAAGCTTTCAGAAGTATCAGTTTAATTATCAGTAAAGACCTTTCCCATAATCCAGGCTCATGCAAAATGAAAAAAGGAGGGGTGGCTATGACACCAAAAAACTCAGTTTTTCTATACCCATTAAAATACTGATCTTAAGAGTACAGTAATAATTTTAGAAGGTCTCAAAGAAATATCCAGGATAGTAGATTTACAGTTACAAGTGCCTGAAAATTTTTAGGTGTCTGAAATTTCTGAAACTAAATACTTGTTAAAACCCCAATTGTGCTTTACAGTTTTAATAAAGCTATGAACATTCACCACATATAGTACTGGCCTAGTTTTCCCAGTAGATGCTGGTAATATACAAAAGCCCTAGAACCCAGCTGGGGCCAAGAATGAGAAACTCCGTAGAAAATCTAATTGCAAGGTATATTTCTGTATTTTCTGAAGAAAACTCATACTAGAAAAACACTGCAATTATTCCCTCTGCAAACCCTCACTTTTATTCTTACAGAGAGGTGGCTACTTCACAACAAAACACATGCTTGTATTTACTTCTGACATATTTATGAGCATTCTTTTTTAATCCTACAATGATGTAGGATGTTTTGACATAACTTTAATAGATTACTTTAATATAGAGCTGCTAATATAACATATTAGCAATGCACAGATCTCAGTTTGAGAAGCTACTGATCCCCAATGCATTACTTAAATTTTTTACCAATTGAGTATTAAGACTTGCAAACAGAACAGGTATTATCTAATATGACAGGGCACTGAACATCTTGAGAAATAAAATTTATAAGGCTATTCCCACTGCCACTGGCATGTTATCTTTTTCAGGATTCTCCAATGACTCACATTATGCTAAACAGTGGAGACAGTTGACATCTTATCATCACGACTCTTGTCATGCCTTCAGCTCTTGGAATATGCTGCTGCCTTCTCAGAGTAGGTGGAAAAAGCAAGGACACTGCTCTAGCAACGTCTTCTGAGAAAATACCCTGGATAATGTACGACCTAATTGTACCTCACTTGCCTCCAAGACAGAACACAACCACAGAACCCAGTCTTACAGCTGTTATAGAACTCTCCCTGCTGTCCCCACACTCTTCACCCAGTGCAACATGAAGGACATTTATTCTGCTCTGTACTCACCTTTCTGGAAACCAGCTGAACTGCATCCTCTTCAAATGCCTTCACACCCTTCAGTCTGGACGAAATGATTTGCTGTAACTGTTTGTAGGTGTAGGGCTGAAAGGACATTCTGGTGAGGCCCTACAACAAAAGACACAACACAGTGAGAAGTGTTTGTGGTGCTGGAAAACTCTCAACTGCTGAAGCATGGCCTGTGTGGTTACTTTTACTTTTTCTGGTAGGAGCAATCAGTCTTTCATATCCTCTCACTCCTAGTGATACGCTTTAATCAATCACATTTGTGAAACAAATGTACAAATCCACAAAACTGTGACTCAGTGAAGACCACTGGTTGGATCTCCCCACTGAAAGGCCTGAGGAGCAAGTGAAGCTATCAGAATTCAGATTTCTCCTATAAAAAACTTTTAAACAAATCAGAGCTCCCCAACACAAAAATATTTTGATTACATCTGTCTACATGTTTTTTTTAATACAGTAACAGCAGCAGCTGTGGAAAAGTATTAATGTCTCCTTTAGCTAATCTGTATATGTGTGTGTTGACTTCAAGTTAGCATCAGCCAAGAATTAAAATCCTCTTCTGGCTCAAGCTAGTAAGAACTGCCTTCAGATGAGGACAAGCTATGTTACAGATGGTGCACTGCCTTTCATCCTACAGGAGACCTGAGTTTTGAACTTCTTATGCAAAACTTCTCTTGTGACTATATGGACTCAGCTGATCTGCAGTGGGTTTAGTGGGTGGGGGAAAGCAATTCACACCCTGTGGAGCTGTTTTTGAGTCATGGAAGGATAGAGGCACAGAGCACTGTTTTTGCAAATCACTTTTCAGAGCCATGGTGAGATGACCTAGAAAAATATATTCAAAACAAGTGGAGAGTGCATCCAGTTTTCTTTGTTGGATACCTTTATATAATCTAGCAACTGATGATGGCAAACAGAGAAATAAGTAGGTACCTGGAATGAAAGGGGAAAGAGGAAGGGAAACCAGAAAAGAATTCTTTTGAACTCCAGAGTAAGCAGCTTAACCATGAAGCACAGCATTTGATTATCCAGATCTTAATATATTCCAAAAGGCATCCATGTATTTATTTCATTCTTACAAGAACATAATATTATGCTTACAAGAAGCATAATACCTGATTAGCAAACAGGCTCCTGAACTTAGATTTATATGTTCATGATCAGACTTCTGGAGAGGGAATTACAAAAAACATTGTTCAGCTTCTGATATAACCAATCCTGCTTTTCTCCTGGCTTGCCTTTAATTGCATCCAGTATTTAATCTGTTCTCCTTTTATGGCATAGCAACAGAACTGCTAGAACATACCAGCCTGCTTGCTACTCTGTTCATCATGATTCTCTCTGGCAGGTCCATGGTGTTGGCAATAGCCAGGATGATTAGCTTGGAGTGCTTTTGGGTTGGCCAGTCAAATAAGTTGTACATCACATTCTGCTTCCGGGTCCACAGCAGATCAAGCTGCAGAGATAAAAAGATAAGAATCAGAGTGGAAAAAGGAATGGCCTCTTGTTTACAATTCCTGATGGGGGTTTGAGAACCAGCTCTCCCACAGAAGATTCCTCATGTGATTCTGAACAAGCTGTCTCTGTTGCCTTTCCTTTATCCATCTACTAATAGGACTGCATTTTCTGAATTAGGGCTGTAGTCTCTTTTGGAAAAGCACAGTTCTACTGGATGCTTGAACAGTAAATGTTAAACAGCTGGAGTTTTAAAACACTACTGTGATACTAATACTACATCTAACAAGACCCTCAAAGTGAGAACTTGAATTAGCTTACAGCAAAAATAAGAGTGCATATGATCATTACTGAACATACCGCATTCAAGGTTTTTCAAAATTGGGTGTGACTTATTTCTCTGTGAGTTTTCCCACTGGAAAAGCAACAGCTTCCAGACAAAATGCAATTAAATCCTCTGGTATTTAGAACTGACAACTTATTCCATGTCTTGGAATAACAAAACATAAAACCAATACGAAATCCAAGGCAGAGAAAAACATGGCAACAGGATAGTCAGCCTTTTTAGGAAACTGAATTTAAACAGGTAAGAGGAACTATTTGCATCTCCTCCACATTACATGTGACACACTCAAAACATGCATAATTTTCCATCCACCAAAAACTCACTTCCTACAATCCTTGGAGGAAAGAAAATAATGGATTCTTTGTCTCACCTCATCCACTATCAGCACTGTGGTCTTCCTCTTTGGTCCAGGGGTACTGAACAGCTTTGCCAGCAGTACTGCAGCATGGGTTGCTGTCACCTTCTGACCTGTCAAGAACTGCACAAGGATTGAACAAATATTGCAGGTTAATCACACCAAACCCCTGGAAATACAATGTTTGACTCCATTCAATTTTGCCTTTCCTTAACAATCAACACAAAGCACCTGGATTATTTTTTCCATGGGGGAGTAAAAAAAATGAGAAAGTAGCTCATAAGACACTCTGGTCTACCAAGGACTGCCCATAAAGAAGAAGAGAAACAAAACAATGCATAGCTAAAAAGAAAGGCCCACAGAATTCCCTGCAATCTGTGGGAATCTTAGTGTCTTAGAATCACTAAGAAATCCTGAACCCACCCAGTCTAGAGGTCTCTAAACCCTATCTCTAGGGTATCTCTGAATACACACACCTACTGAAAAACTAAGTCAGCTGAGAAGAATAGCCTGACTTGAGTAATCTTGGACTGCTATTAAAATTCTAATGAATCATCAACAGGATCTGTAATTAAATTTATTCAACTGTGAACAACAAAAAAAATATCTTCAATACCTTTCGCAGCTATGTGGCAGAACAGATGAGCTGACTGCACATTACCTCTTCCCTTGCAAGTCCAAAGAGATCCAAAAATCAAAGCATGACATTTCAAAATTACACTGCAGATGCTGAATCAATTGTTCATCACAGTGCAAAAGTGCAGCAATAAAGCCAAATGGAGACTGCATTTGAAAACTGTATTTAATTTTAAAATATCTTATAAACCTAAGATTTGATAACTACTGAACAAGCCAGAGTACAAGATTAATGTATAATTTCTACTTTTTTCATGTTTCCAATTCAGTTAGGACAGTCCAAATCAGTCACAAAAAGGAGAATCCCAGAGAACTCTGATTCTAGAACTCTGGAGCTGAGTATCCAATATACCATGGAGCTGAGTTGCTGTGGTGGAACTGGACTCTTACTGTACCCAGGTATTTAACCTTATCTCTTTCATCTGTCCAGGGCTTCCAGTCCCTGTTCCATCTCTAAACTTTTCTACAGCAGTGAGGTAACTGCAGAAGGGAAGCTCCAGAATTTGCTTCAGTCATGCAAAGAAACATCAGCAAACTGGATCTCGACCTGCAGCAATCAGGAGAGCAGCAGCAGCCGAGCTCGTAGTTAAGGTTCTTTGACAGTAGCTGAAGCAGAAGGAATTGGAGAAGTACATGGTTCATGTGACTTTGTACTCCCCTAAAGGATATTTCACTGGGCTGCCTTAGAGTTCAGGACTAGTAGGGGGCAACAGATTGTACTTCCAAAGGCCTATTCTTTATTCATTTTTAGATTTTATGCTGAATGGGATAGGAACAAAGGATGTTAAAATACATTCACACTACCATGAAATAAGGTAATTGTCAGGAAGCCTCTCACTATGCTAAAGAAACACAGAGGCCTGGCCTCAGCAAGACACTGTCTAAGCTGGTTTGAGGAAAGGATGTAAATATGCAAATTTAACTCCCAACTATGAGGATTGAGACACGAGAACACTAATGTATGCCACTCCCTGCTCAGAAAGATGATGTCAAACTTAAATAAATGGAGCAGAAGTTTTCATGAAAATGGAACAGATGCTTCAGGAAACCATTTAATTTCCAGGTCACTGGTTTAAAGTTAGCCTAGACTGAGAAAGCTTTTGAGCAGTTACTGTCTAATGCCTCCTGGGTTATCTTAATCCAGTCCTCAGAAGATTAATTCCCATCCATACAACACAAGCACAGTCAGTAGTCCCAGATGGATACTGCAGACTGGTTTGTCATGGATATCAGAAATACACTTTTGTTGACAGAGATGGCCCCTCTTTAGCTGAATTACGATTATGACTGACCAATTAACCATTAAGACCCCCTCCGTAATTATTCTACTGCTACACTGACTTTCAGTCGTCACCTTAGTAGCTGTTTAAGCAGATGTGCAGAAAAAGTTACACCGTAGTAAAATATAAAAAACTGGTTTACATTTTTTAGATGAGTAGATGCAATAAACCAGGCTATTTCTCAGCCACTACCCTTATGCAGCAGAAAGCAAAACAGTTCAAGAAGTTGACTAAAGCCTTAAGTTAATTATTTTCTAACCTGCTCTAAGATAAAAGCACACAGTCTCTTGGAAGGACTGGGAAGAACTGATAAGTGCCCTGAACACTGTAACGTATGAAGGATCTGATGGTAAAGTGTAAGATCTCTTCTTTCAAACCCAGGAGCCACTAAAAATGCTTTACTTACCTCTAATATCTGCACATAGGCTTGGTGAGGGTCTGTCAGCTTCATGCCATTGATCTCCACAAACTGGAATGGTGGCAGTTCCTCATTTTCTGCAGCTTGCTGAAGACACCGAATTACTTCATGAACAGTTGCAGTTTTACCTGTTCCAGGCACTCCAGAAATGTACATGCACCTACAAAAGGAGAGCATCTCTTCAGCAGCCTCAGCAAAATGGTAACACTCTTGGGATTAATGAGCTGCAATTCCTGACCTCTGACACCAGTCTTGAATACTCCTCTGACACTCCAGGCAACTGCCTACATCTTACTTTATTTGCAAGCTGGTACACATAACACCTTGGAGGATCATAAGGATTTTTATTACTGAAGCAAGTAACAATCTAAAACATTTTATAAATGTAATTTACCTTTTTTAAAAAAAATAAATAGTTTTTCAGACATCTAAAACTGACCAGTTATAACTGGTCTTTAATTTGAATCTGTAGAAGAAGCCCACATTATTTCTACACACAACACCACTTAAGGAAGAAAAATACCAGGAAAATTGAATGAGGAACTTTAAATTATGATAACTTTTTAAATATAAGTAATAAAGTAAAAATACATAATCTGACTGCTGTTATGCCATAAGCAGGTGTGATCTTAGTCACAGTTTTGCCAAACTCACCCTCCTGTACCATCAATAAGTTTGCTTTCCACAAAGTTATAGATATCCTGGAATTCTTCCTCACGACAAGGCAGAGATTCTGGGATAGCAGAAACATGCAGCCTTTGAATTAAAAAAAGAAAATAAAAATAAAATTAAAATTGCTGTTCTCTCTGAAGAACTGATGCAAACAAACAGGCAGATGCTCATACCTGCCTGTCATAATCCAACACCATGTGGAGTTTTCCAAATCTCTCTTACATACTTTTAAGTCTGAGCATGAGTGTCAAGTATCCCAAAAGAAATAGCCTAGTCTCTCTCTATGTGCTCTTAATTCATGCAGCAATAAAGATCTATCTGTTTTAATTCACAAACTATTTATAAGTCAGTGCAGAGGTAGGATAAAACAGGAGACTGCCTATAGGAAACAGACCTAAAATCCAGTTTGAAAGATAGTCAGTTCTGAATTCCTTTTTTTTCCACTGTGAAGATCTACAGTGATACCTGTAAAGCTTTTTCATGCACCAAGAAGAGACAAATATTGTACCTTTACAATCCAAAGCTAATCACAGAGGATCTTTGTTTGTCTAACGTTGCACAGAATAAAGATAACTAATTCTGAAGAACATTGCATGGACTGGTTAAAATAATTTAAAATTGTGAAAGTAGTATTGTAAATACTACCATTATGTGTAAATCTAATATTGTATTGTAAATTATTAAATACTCTTCTTGGATCAGAACACCATCCATTTTTACCTATTTTATTCTAAATAGTAAAGATGACATTCCCCATTTCAGCACAGCCTACTGCTCTGCACACCTGAAGCAAAATAAAGATGATTTTCCTGAGCACAGGTTACCTTAATCTGGCTTCTTCCAGTACACTGGCTGGTTCCTGGGCTGCCTGGATGCGCCTGCGAATTTCTGGAGTTGCATTCCGGGGTGTCCGGGGTGTTCTGGGTGTTCCTTCTAAAGGCTGCAAAGAGAATATATGTTCAATACATCTTCAACCTCAAGCAGATTTTCTACAACAGCAATGTGTTAGGAACAAATCCTTCATACGAGTTTCCCAAACATGACTTATGCCAGAGCACAATATGAACTGAGAACCAGTATTTACACAGGGAATTACCAAACAAGTCTTACAGTGTTTTCTTCCTAAGAGAAAATAGAAACTGGAAAGGGGTGGTGACAATTATACCTTTTAACTGTCTGAAGAATTTTTGAGCTGTTAGTCCTTTTCTGAAGTGCTGCATAGCAGAATGACCTGGTTCTTAAGAAACAGCATCCAAGCCAGTAATTTCCCTGTTTAGGCTACAGTTTTCTGATCAATATTCACAATATTCACAACATGCAAATGGTTTATATATTCGCATAACGTACTCATATCAAAGATTAAATTAATCCAGATAATGTTTCATTAAAAGCTAAGGGGTTCGGATACTTTACTCTGGTACATAGGCATCAACTGTTCAAATAACTGACTCAGAAATAACAAAAATAGCTCTTTTATGTGGAACCGTACAGTTTTCTTCAGCGTCTTTGCAGGAGTGTGAACTGCTGACTTCCTTGAAGATTTTGGGGTGCTGAATATTCTGCTAGATTTAGTTTTCTTTTCTGGTGTACAGGGCATATCATCATCCTCCTCTTCCTCGCTACTTGAAGAGTAGGAACTGTCAGAGCCAGACAGAAAATCTTCTTGGTCCAACATGCTATGAGAAACAGAAATGATTTAAGCTTTAAAAAAAATACATACAAGTCTTCACTAACAGAGCAACAGTTGTACACTTCCAGCTTTTTCTGGAGTTCTTGTAATCAGCAAGCCAAAACATTTTTCACTTCAGCTGCTAATTTTCCATGGCTTTTTAACAAACTGGTTTAAAGGAAGTCACTTTTCTGAAGAACACCACGAGTCAGCTTTTTGTTTCTGAACAAAAACCAGTTTTTACTCAAGCTGCAATTAAGCTGTGCTTCTAGAACCATTTGCATTTCAATATTAAACCAGACAAGGTCTCAAGGCTTCCAGCTATCACCAGCAATCTGAAGAGGAGATCATGGCTGCAGGGTTTACCTCATCTGCCCTGCAATGAGAGCACTGGTTTTCTGTGCACATGTTCTGCGAGAACGAGGGGTCAGCACAGGGCTCAGGCTGCTCGGTTTCTGACATCCAACTAAACTGGAAAGAAAGAAAACAAAGCTGGTTGTATTCCCTCTCTTTGCATCACACTTGTAAAGACACAGAGAAGGCCTTTCAAACTTCAGGCTCAATTGTTACCACTGTCCATCCAGCATGAATTCTTATTTGTTATTTACAGATTGGCTATGGCATGGATGCTGGCAGCACAATTTCCCCCCTCTTGCACTGTGTCTTCAATACATCTTTGCCAAGGAAAACAAAATATTTGCTATATTTTGCACTGCCAAACTGAAGGAACAGGGGCTCAGAACAGCTGTGGTTTTATTTTATTGAGAGGTGGGGTTTTTTGCCTATTTTTTTTCTTTAAGAGAAAGATAAGAAAAAAAAATTCCTTTGGGCATCTCTTTGATTTGCCCTTTGGAATGTATTTTTCTCTTTGTGTTTTGATATTCCTTGGTTGTCTTCCTGGGTGCTTCTTCATCCCTGCCACTGAAACATTTTATTGTTACTACACAACTTGCCAACCGGTTCAAAGTACAAAATGAGATGAATTACAGATATTATTTGTTGACAGTTCTTAGAAGTTTTTTTAGATCTATAAATACTACTGAAATGCCATTACCTTATCAATGAAAGGTAAACATTTTCATGCTATATATAGTGACAAAAAAAAGGTGGAAATTCCATTATTGCATCCACATCTTTATTCTTGGAAAGGAGGAAAAGGACTGGTTTCTGGGTTCTTGCTACATTTTGCACAAGAAAGTCTGTTCCATTCTTCTCCTCCCCCAGTTTATGCCATTTTTAAAGACTGTGTGAAGATACACTTGAATAGTTGTGCTTTTTGGGCTCTGATTTCTTTCCTACATAAAAATTAGCATGGAAATATACATATAATTCTCATTAAGCCTCTCCTGAGGCCAATCAAACCACTTTCTACACTCCAGCATCTCTCAACACTTGTCACAAGTCAGACACATCTGAGCCTTGATTATAGAGTGCAGGGAAACGGACTTTCATCCGAATTGATGGGTACAATCATCGCGAGAACAATGATCAACATGGCTTCAGTTTCCTTTCATATCATCCTACCATTCCCATTTCCAACATCATCTCTCTGTTCTTGGAGCCATTAAATGCTTTTCCATCTGGAAAGTCAAGTCCTCTTTGGATCTCCCTGATCATTCATTGGCCTCCAAGCAACATTTCCTAATGCTTCATCACAGTGCACTTGTCACTGCTGAGGCTGTCCCCCTTCTCTCCTTGTTCTCAACAGGCAAAATATGGCATATGCAGAGACTTCACCTGCTTTCCTCTCCAGAAGTCTTCCATAAATGTGTTTTAAGAGAGCTTCATGCAAATAGAAATCCCATACAAAAATAATGATAAAAATGCTGTCACTTACGATAGAATGTCATCTTTCTCATGAAGATTCTTGTCTTTTTCACTGAAATCTTTGACCTTAGTGTAGGGGGACAATCGTATGCTGTCACTGAACCTCTGACGGTGCTCTGCAGTCTCAGATGTTGACTTGGACTTATCACTGCTGCAGCGGATCTTTGGTGGTGAGCCTAAAATTTCATTTGTGAATTTCACTTTTCTTTTAGGGGCTGATGGCTCTAATGATGCTAATGCATCACAGTCATCATCATCCAAAAGTCCTAAAACTTCACATCCCAGCAGCCTGCCTTTGGATCTTGTGGGACCTAGAAATTAAAAGGAAAATGAACTTTGATCAGGCTTCAATATGGCTGGTTAGGTTAACTTTCAGAAGACATGGTACAGCTGGCTCAGTGATTGTTGTTTAAATGAAATCAGATGGACATTTCACTCCAGGAACAAGGAACTGGATCACTAGAAGGCACATGCTCTAAAAAATTACTAAACAGAAGGAAGACAAACAGATTTTTTCAGTTTTTTAACCCACCTCCATCACTTACAACTTTAGTCAGGCTCCATGTTGAAAATACTGCATGTTACCCAGGATCAAATGTGCTTATTCAACCAGCTCAATGTAAACATTTTAGTACACAGTTACTCAGAAGATTAAAGAAGGTGGGACATTCTGAGGTGAAGTGAGGCTGATTGGTAGCATTTCAGTCAACAAGCACTTTCATTTAGATTTATCAGATACAAATACAGCATTTGCAGCAGCAGTAGGATACAAGCAGTAGAATGCTTGAAACAACAGACAAGACAAACAAGTGATGTGCCTACAAGGCTTGGGTTGATCCTAAAGCCTGCACAAGGCAGCTAAAAATATTGATGTTGAATGTTACAATAGTTTGAACTAGCAAAAAGGGAGAAGCACAAAACATACACAGAACTACTGAATGGACAGAATATTGCCATATACATACTGTTTAACTCCAGCTTCTTCCTTGCTGTAGGGGTTTTGATGCCATCATTAGCCGCCCTTTGAGAATGCCTCTCCTTAGCAAGGGAGGACTTGGAAGTAGAATGTTTGGATTCTATTTCCATATCAGCATTTTTTGGTTTTGTGGCACTCCGAACAACACTCTCTGTCTCTTTTTTCACAGGTGTAAGCATGTCTGAAGGAATTAATGCTTTTGAAGAGTTTGTGATGACACCTCTTTTCTTTCTAGCTTCTTTCAGCTTAGAGAATGTGTCCGGGGACAAAACCTTAAAGCACTTCCCATCCCAAGACTGTTTGACATAGAAAGTTTGTTCCTTGTTTAATGTGATAATAGGCAGCTCCTCACCCAGATGTAGTGGCAATACCTGCAAAAACAGGAAATATCAAAACACACATACATTAACATTTATTGTTAATTTAGAATTCAGCTATTTTCTATTCACATATCTTATTACTGCAACTCATTCAATCGTTTAGTTTCTAATTTACACTACAGGGCTGTTGCTGTTTCTTTCTTCCCTTGCTGTGCAGAAGGATTGCAGTACATACCACAATGCTTTTAATAATGGTCTCTGCAGCTATATCAGTGTCATAGCCAAGAACTTGATCAAAAAACACCTCCTGGGCAGAAATCTCTCTTTTAAGCAGCTTCCGTTTGTTCTGAGGTATCTCCTCCAAACGACAGAACCACTGCACCACTGCACGTTTGTGCTGGGCACCTGCAACAAGGAGAGGAAGTCAGGGAACATCAGAATTTTATTATGTCACAAGGAGTGTCAGACTTTAACTGAAATGCCAGCAAGGGTAGAGATCCCCCCCTGGACACAGGTGAGAAAGTATCTGGTAAGAGATTGCAAGTTCCATTTTCTAAGCTAAATTAAAATGCCTGAGTTGAGAAGTTTAAGGGCTAAGGTAACACCTGCACAGGGTCTCGATCACAAAAATACCTGGAGACCAGCTCCAGACCATCAGTTCCCTATCACAAACACAGAGGTTCCTTATTTGCACAGATGTGATCTCCTCAAACCCTGCTAGCTAAAAGCAGTGCCATGAAAGGAGAACTGAGAAATTTCAAGACGTTATTTGTAGTGCCATTGTGCTTTCAGAAGCCAGAAACACTTTTTTCACTGGCTGAGAAACCAGGGAATATTACCGATGAAATATCTTGTTTTTTAAGGAAGTTTCGTGAGTTTCATTCCAGTATGAAAAGAATATTCAGTTATGCTACAAAAAAGTGCATTAGTAAATAAATAAGATGGAATTATGTGTATTTATGTTTTAAAAAAGGTAAAGAAGACTAAAAACCCTCAAAGCATTATTATTACAGCACAAAAAAGAACAAAAGCTGCTCAAAAGAATCAGATATAGCCAATGAGTAGCTCCCAAATCAGACTCAGACAATTTTTGTATCACCCACCTCCCATGATTTATCTTTTCATATCTATCTCTGTATAAACAAGTAGTTCTACAAGGAACAGAAGTAACAAGTCCCATTTATTCAGCCTTGTACTTTATTGTTAAATTGCCTGATGTCTAATGAGATGCAAATTTCAGGGCTGCAGTGCTCTTGTTCCATTTGGATTCTCCAATCTCTAAATAAAGCATGAGCTCACACTGCCTTTCTCAAGGACCACTGTTTTCAAATTAGATAATTACATAAAAAGACTGTAAAAATTACAACGCGCTTAAATTTCCATTTATGCATCAAATTTAACTGAAATTAGCCATCAGTCCCAAATATTTGGGGGAGCATGTGAATACAGATGCAATGATTACCAAAACTTGATTTTCTTAATAAATTAGGCCAGTGACATACTGTTAATGCTAACTACATCCCCATGAAAAAGGTAACTTTAAAACATTTTAAAATTTCTCTACACAGAATGTAAGTTTTTAGTTGTCTTACCATCTTCATATAAATCCACAAGCTGTGCCACATAAGGCTGATCTGCATTCACCCCTTCTACTAAAATAAAGTCTCCAAGCTGTATACAGGTTTCTGTTTTGCTGCTTTCTGATGAAATAAGGATCCCCCTAGAAAGTGATAGACACAAGAAGATTATGACAATTTCATAGTCTTCATAATTCACATATCATTAAGCCCAGTGTCCTGTCAAATTTACAGTTAGTTATGCCCCTTCTTGCTTACAACTTAATTCCCTCATTAGAAGCTTTCATATGTAGTTCTGTTATTTAAAACTTATTCACAGATTTGGTTAAATGTTTTTGTTTATATGCTATATGGTTTATAATTAAAGAGCTTAGTGACAATGCTTTTGTTACATACATACAGTGTCACAAGAAAATGCTCAAAACTTTACTCCAATTGTCACTGAGTGCCATGTAACCTAAATGATGTCAGAAAGGTAAAGAAACATCCATTAAGTTTTCCTTAGCAAAACAGAAATAAATGTTATTTACTTGTACTGGGAAGTCCTCAGCTTTCTGTCTGAACTCAAGGGCTTTCCATACCAGGAGTAGATAAGTTTGCTTTGCTGCCGGGTGTTCATGATTCCCAAAGAAAAGCTAAAACAAATAAACAAACACTTTTTGATTATTATTTAAAACCAAAAAAAGTTAAGATGGGAAGATACATAGAACTGCTATCAATTCTTTCGGTGTGCACGAAGAACGGTGGTTGACACAGAGAAAACCACCTTCCCCGAAGTCCAGACAGCCCTCCCCGAGAGATGAGACAAAAAGGAATATATTTAGTAGCTAAGAGATCTTCAATTCCTTTTCCATTCCCTGCGGCTCCCCGGCCCTCACCGCCATGGCGGGGCCGGCTGCCCGCCCTGGGGACACTGAACCTCGCTGAGAGCTGGCTGAGACCATCACCGACGTTTCAGTTTCGCTCAATTCTTCTGGTTTCGTTTGGGTTTTTAATTCCTTTTTTCTTTTCCTAAGTAAGAATTTTCGTCTGGAAAGTCGGGGGAAAGCCACACACAGCCCCCAGTGCCGTTCACCGCCCCAGCCCGGGCGGCACATGGCGGCTGAGGGGCCAGTGTGTGCCGGGCGGGACACGCTGCGGGACACCGAGGGGCTTCGGCGGCACCACAGAGCCACTAACCCCCCACAGCCCCTCACAGAGCCCCTAACCGGGCCGATCCCCTCACAGAGCCAGTGAGGCTAGCAGTCTATCCGGTCCCACCTCCCCCTCCAGCAGGGTCGTCTCAGAGGACGCTGCACAGGATCGCGTCCGGATCGTTCTGGGATATCTCTAGCGAGGGAGGTTGCCCAGCCTGCCTGGGCAGCGAGTTCCAGTGCGCGGTCACCACCCGAACCAGAAGCACTTCGCCCCCCGTGTCCCCTCACGGCCCCAGCTCACCGTATCCCCTCAGCGCCGCGATGGAACTTCGCGCCAAAGCTCGCGTACAGCCCCGCCCCCAGCGGCGCGCGCGCACGGGGCGGGCGGAGGCGCGGCCCCGCCATGTTCGTGCCGGGTGCCCGCGGAGGAGGCGGCGGCGGCTCCGCCCCGGAGGCGGAAGCAGAAGCGGAAGGCGGCGCGGCCCTGACGGGAGCGGTGCTGAGGGCGGTGAGCTCGGAGCGGCGAGTGGGGCTGCGCAGCGGCCGCCATGGCCAACCGTACGGTGAAGGATGCGCACAGCATTCACGGCACCAACCCGCAGTACCTGGTGGAGAAGATCATCCGCACGCGCATCTACGAGTCCAAGTACTGGAAGGAGGAGTGCTTCGGCCTCACGGGTATGGCGGGCGGGAGGCCGGGCCGGGCCGGGCCGGGGGGAGCCCGCGCTGACGGCCTGTCCCGTCCCTCTCGCAGCCGAGCTGGTGGTGGACAAGGCCATGGAGCTGAAGTACGTGGGGGGCGTCTATGGAGGGAACATTAAACCCACGCCCTTCTTGTGCCTGACGCTGAAGATGCTGCAGATTCAGCCCGAGAAGGACATCATCGTGGAGTTCATAAAAAACGAAGACTTCAAGTAAGTTGTAGTGTGATTTTTTTTTCCCTTGTTGAGGTTGTTGTACTGAGGGGAAGTGCCCAAAACAGCCAGGGAAACCTCAGTGCAGGGTTTAGCTCTCAGTGCGCCTTGATAAACTGGGCTTGCTCAAAACCAAGCTTTTCTTGCTTTTAAGACTGCTCTCCTTGTCACTTGGCCTGTTGGAAGGGCTCATCTCTTTGGCATGTGATCTCTGTGATAAGAAACCTCTGCCTGAAGTATTTGGAATGAGCTGCATTAAGGCATTCATGTTAATCTACTTTTTCTTCAGTATTTTTTCCATCTTTGTTAGCGATAATGCTCCCTTACAGACATTTTATATGTAAAGTGTATGTATGGTTTTGATAGTATCAAGGAAGTGATGGAGCAAATCTAAATGGTTGTGTATTCTGGCCAGTGTACTGATTCTCCTCAGAAACTTGTGGGAAAAAACTCTTTTTTTATCCAAACTGCTAAGTGTGCAGGGAACTGAGATCCATGGAAAGGTTTCCTTTCCAGGTACGTCCGAATGCTTGGAGCACTGTACATGAGACTGACAGGCACTGCCATTGACTGCTACAAGTACCTGGAACCGCTGTATAACGACTATCGGAAAATTAAAAGTCAGAACAGGAATGGGGGTAAACACTCTTACATCTATTTAGCAATATAAATCTTTAAAATTGTGGCATAACCTGTTGACATAAGTTGTCTGAAGAGTTTCGTCTTTGCTTTACCCTCTAGTGTTAATTTTGTCTTCTAAATGCTATTTTTCACCCCCAGAATTTGAGCTGATGCACGTGGATGAATTTATTGATGAGCTACTCCACGAGGAACGTGTTTGTGACATCATCCTGCCTCGACTGCAGGTTGGGAAATGTAGATGGCTATGGAATTCCTAACTGCACCAAGTCCAGTAGCTGGATTGGCTGCTGGCTTGTTGAGTAAGCTATGGTTGTCTCCTTAGATGTTTGTTTTTACTTGGGTTATGTTGAATAAAGTTGCAATTTCTTCTAGAAACGGTACGTTCTGGAAGAAGCTGAGCAACTTGAACCTCGTGTTAGTGCTCTGGAAGAAGACATGGATGATGTAGAATCTAGTGAGGAGGAGGAAGAAGAAGATGAAAAGGTTGGTGAACTGTTTGATGAACTGTTTTGGAAAGGAATAGTTGAAGCTGAACCCCTTTAGGACACTTCATAGTCTATGACAAATATTTGAGGGAAGGCACCAGGAGGCTGCTGGCAGCTCTTACCTCCCCTCATAACGTATTTTCATATAAGCAGCTTGTGAGGACTTGGACCCTGAAGCAGCTCTCAGGTTGCCATGTTTTCCTGTCTCTTGAATTCCACAAATCTGTATCTGCTCTGTGTTAAGCTTATTTAGAATAATTGATTTATATGCATATGTAATGGAGAGAACCAAAGGTGGAAGGATGATGGAAGGGTCTGTGACCATCAGTTCAGTGCTGCTGTACATCTTCAGAACCAACACTGTGGCAAGTGGCTGTTTGATTTCCAGTGGGCAGTTTTGGGCAGCACCACTCACTCATGAATAACAAATACTTGGGGATGGGGAAGCTTGGCTGCCTGACTTTTGCAATTTATATTCATTGTTCAGAAATCCTTACCAATAGCATAAAACCTTGCTGAAACAAGACTTACAGATCCTCCCCCCACTTGTTTGCAGCTGGAACGGATCCCATCTCCTGACCACCGCAGAAGGGGCTACAGGGACCTGGATAAGCCCCGCAGGTCTCCGGTGGTGCGGTACCGCCGGAGCCGCAGCAGGTCCCCAAGGAGGTGAGGTGACTCTTCCCTGACCAGTATTTTTACCTGCTGTGCTGCAGACAGCTGGAGCACAGCAGTGAAGGTGGCAGTTCAGCCAGAACCTCCCACACCTCCCAGTTCCTTTAGTACTTCCTGATATGAGGAGTTGCAGTGCACATCCACAGTCAATCCCTCTGCCTGTTTCTCCAGTCATTCTCTAACTCTTGAACTTGCTGGCCAACTTCAGCTAAATTTGACAATACAATGAAGATGTTAAGGAGAACCAAGTGCTTTGTTTTCATGTAAGCCAGAGGCTGCAGAGAAAATCACATTAATTGTTCTTACTGATACTAAACCAGGAAAAATTCATCACTAAACTCTTGCTCACTACATTATCCAGTCTAAGCAAGTCCACGTGTAGCAAGCCCAAAACACTCATAGAAAGTAAATCCCTGGTGTTGTTGCTGAAGGATGTGGAAAATGAAACAGCTGTTCTGCTAATGATTTTTAGAGTTTTTTTGCTTTTCTCCCCCAATTGCAGGCGCAGCCGCTCTCCGAAGAGAAGAAGGTACTCTTTAATTCTAATATTTAAGCTGAGCAATGTGCATTTGTAGTACAGCTCTCTTAGAAGCTGCCTTTCCCTCAGCCCATCACCGCGCCGGGAGCGGCATCGCAGCAAAAGCCCAAGACGGCACCGGAGCAGATCCCGGGAGCGGCGCCACAGATCGAGATCCAAATCTCCAGGTATTTCTGCCACTTGTAGAATAACTCTGGCAAGTCTTAATCAGCAGCACATCCACTGCAAGAAAAATCTGTGTCACCATATCGAGATGGCAGCACAGGTGTTACTTTGGCTGATAAAACTGCTGCTCACGTGAAAGTAAAGCTGGGGAACTCCTTTAATGGCTGCAAAATTGTCTTGAGTAAGTTTTCAGATGCTTGCCACGAGGTTAATTTGAGTGCCTGGTTAAAGCTAGGGTTGTTCTGGCAATATCTAGCACACTTGGTCAATAGAAGCAGATTGCATTATCAAAACAAAGAATTCCAGTGGCAATGGAAATAACTGTTGCCTTTTTATCTCACAGGGCATCACCGTAGTCACAGACACAGAAGTCATTCCAAATCACCTGAAAGGTAAAGGCTTACCTTATTTCTGAAGTGCAGTTTGGGAATTAAAGATGGGTTTTACAGTATTGGCTTTTTGTTTTTTCTGTTTCAGATCTAAGAAAAGTCACAAAAAGAGTCGGCGAGGAAATGAATAACAAACAAAACCCAGCCCACTGTTTAAGGACCTTGAACTGCAGTCTAATGCTGTCCTATTTGCTCCACAGGACAGCTGGCTCTGTACTGGCTGCTTTAGCAGTCCCTTTCTTTATCCTTCTCATTTTGCCGTCTTGAATTTTTTTATTAAAGGTAAGCTAAGGATACTTTTTATGTAGTTAGTTACTCATCCTTGTGATAGAATTTGAAAGTTGTTTTTTAGTTGTTTTTCTTGAAGCCTGTAAAAACTTAAGAGCAATAAAAGAAGGAAGGTTTGTCTTTAAAGGCTCCTGGCTGTTTCCTTCATAATACTTTGTTGAGCTGTCCCCTGGTTGAAGCTGGCTTCATTGTCAAATCAGGGCCTTGTTTCATCAAACTGTCCCCCTGCAGTCAGGTACCAAAGAAAGTCAGTATTCAGTCACAAACACTGCAGGGCTCCCAGCCCTGGCCTCTCAGAGCTCCAGTACAGGAGAGGAAGCAAGGCTGTCACAATGCAGTGTGTTTACTAAGAGCTCACTTGACAGGACTCTCCAACATGTGGTTGTCATTGGGTGCTCTGTAAAAACGATCCTTCAGTGTAATCTGCTGCTTCTGGTGATGCCACCAGAGAGTTCATATATATGATATGATATGAGAGTTCATAATATGATATATTTAAAGACAGTACACCACTACTTTGAGCACAGTTTGTGGCCTCCCTGTGACTGGGAACAGAATTTGACACCATGAGGTTCAGCTCTACCTTCTCTGAGTCAAGCTAGCTTTTTAAATTTAGAATAATTAAGCTCTTACTGAAGATATAATTCTCCTCTCACTACATTTGAAGTCAGTTGTGTTAAGCCCTTGTGCACTATGCCTTTATTCACAGCCCTTCTTCAGGAGCAGGGACAGGCACGTTTATCCCTGAACTCTGCATTCAGGGCTTCAGGATTCTCATATTGCCCTGGGAGTGCTGACAACACATATAAGTGTGCCTAGGGAATTTATGGAAAGCCCTCTTTAAAACTGCTTCCCAGTACAGCCTAATTTTTCCATGGTATTTGCATATTATTTTGCAAAGCTGATAAACAGAAAAGGAGGTGTGCTCTTCCTTCAAGTATAACACACAGTGGCTGTGAACAGCACGTGCAACAACACCAGCACGGAGAAAAGCAGATCTAGTGTTTGTACCATTTGTTAAAACTGCTCATTTTTCCCAGATCTCCACATTAAAACCATTTCTACTGTTCCTGTTAGAGCAAGCATGCATACAAATAGAGAAGAGGAAAAAGTCTTACGTCCTTTTTTTGCAGTTTTATTTTTCTTTTTAAAAAGTTTTTTGGCACTACATAGTTCTGTAAAGAATAGAAGTGACAAATTTTTAAACACATGAAATCCCCTTCTAATTTTATTTTTTTTAGAACAATATATATAAAGTCTGAAGCAACCAAAGTATGAATACAGCTAATAGAAAATAAAGAACTTAATTTTAAAAATTCTCTCTCTTTACAGTTTATCAAGATAAAACAAAACACAATTCCCCTTAAAAATAGGGTAATAAAATAGATGAAATTTGTATCACTCAGTTTTGTGATACTAGTAAAAACTATAGTTCATATCTATGTACAAATGATACAGTTTAAAAACAGTCTTAAATAATCTTGTATCTAAACATGTTGCATTAAGATTTTAAATCAGAACCTGAATTTCTTCCTTCCCTCCCCCCACCCACCCACAATCCCATCCAATTTCACTTTTTCTGTTGAATGTAATTCAGATTCAAGTGTGGGTGTCCTTGAGACAGAAGTGAGAACCGCTGGTTACTCTGCATCAGTGGACCAGCTAAAAGAAAATGGATTACAATTACTTCAGCAAGTCACATATTTAACAGTGCTTGGCTATATTCAGTGTACTAATCTAACTTAGAAATAAAGCCATTTACTAGACTGACACAAATGCTATCTGTACAACTAACCCATTTAATGGGACAATGCAGAATTACTTTAATCCTATCTCCAAAATTCCCTAACAATCACAAACACGTTATTTTGTTGCATTACTTCAGTTATTTAACAAAAGTCATTTCAGGATTTTAAGTAAATTCAGTTTTCACTTGGAAACCCTGCAAGAGCCAATAGATCAGATTTTGAAAAAGGATTTGGTGCCCATATCTCGTTTTACACCAGGTGACCCCAGCAACATGGAAGCTGCGCATCCTCCGAGTCAAATTTGAGCATCGTTTCTCTGGTAGTGGAAGCCTTTTTCCTATATCCTTTCCCCATACTGCCAGATGCAGAACACCTTTACCTTTTATAAACATCAGATTTGAAATCAAGTCAGTCCTTTCCAGCTGATGAATTGAACCTGACCTAACTTTGCAGGCAGTACTGCTCTGACTGTGGAGGGGCTGGACTAAACCTCCAGAGGCCCCTTCCAACCTCAATTATTCTATGGTCTTTGAAGTTTTTATCTATGTAAGTAATTTCACAAAGCAAGGTACAAAAGCCAAATAAAGTGAATTATGACAAAAATTTCTTCATATTCTGAACACGCTCGTGGGCCAATCACCTTAACCTCTACTGAAGCAGAGGCAGCTCTACGGTGAGCCAGCAGCAGCAAAGAAAAAGAGGCTGGAAGTGCTACAGGCTGCAAACTGGCTCAGATTTCAGAATTTTATTTTAACCCTTCCCTCCCACAAAGATTTTCATTCATCCACAGAGGAAGCTGAAGTGCTGATTTGACTCTGGGATTCATTAAGGTTCCAGGGAGTCTAGCGAGTGACACATGATTCCTTGGCTTTTAAAGCCTTTGAGACAGTACAGAGACATGGTGCATGAGCTGTTGATTCACATACTGGTTCTAGTACCTTGAGGGTAGAAAGGTTTGTTCGGTGGGTAGCTGGCATTTCCCTGCTGCATGTAGTTCTGAGGCATATTGTAAGGCCACGCTCCTCGGAGGAGAGGAAAATGGGTAGGGGTCCCATGGTCCCAAGGGACAGAAGGAGGGTTCATTTTACCAAACTGTCCTTGGAAACCCTGATCTATTTTTCAATTGAAAGGGAAAAGCACATTGCAAGTTGAAATAATTAAACAGTAAGTCACAAATACAATTTACATCTTAAATAACAGTTTGCAGGGGACTTAATGCGATCAGTCTGATGTGCTATTTTCTTTTTTTAAATATACGTCAGTAAAAATTACCACCTAAATTACTTCATTATTCAGTATAATAGAATTATTGGGAAGAGAGGGTGAATCAATATTAAAATCAAGAGCTACGATTTCACTATTTTTATGACTTTCTCATGATGAAAAATACAAGGTTTGAAAAATGTTCAGAACTACTGTCTGATCCCACACAAATATCCACTACCACTGACAGAGCTGTGACATGAAAGTTATTATCCTACTGCAAGAAATAACTCTCAGATGTACACTGGAATTCCACTAATACATGCTTAAGAAACTTGCTATCTAAATCACTGGACTGAGTTAAAAATTATCTTTAGTGAGAAAAATATAAACTTTAGAAATAAATATACAAATTGTAAAGCTACTCCATTTACAATTCTGATATCACTGCAATATTAAGGATGAGAAATCAAGCATCCAAGGAGGCAGGACCCACAACATGAGGCACAGCTCTGGAGTATGCATGAAAAAGAGTTGTCTTTTTTGATATTTTGATACTTCTAATGATCCTACTTCTGATCAGTTGTCTACTGAAAAGAAAATTAAAGTAGCTCCTTTCAAGTCAAGGTTATGTGAGCCAGGACAAAGTTTCCTCAAATTTACTGTTCTCAAATTGTCCTGAGGAGGTATGAAGCCATGCTTCAAACAGACAGGAGCTCATCTCCACTGTGCATTCACCTTAATGGCATCTAAGCCAAAAAGGAAATAAAACTGATTCAATTTCAAAGAGAATAATTATTATGATTGGGAACTAGGAAAAGGGGTGTGATGAGGTTGGAAACTGATGGAAGATGAGAGATGGGAAAAAATACTGTGACTGACACCATATGGAGAAGGAATTAGAATTTATGGAGCTTGTCTGAAACAAGGCAGCTACCCCAGTAAGGACATGTGGATTGGAAGGAGCTGCTTGAGGGAAAGACAAAGCTGGAGAAGGGGACAGATGAGAAGATCTGAAATGGAGAGGCAGGGACAGAGCACACTGGAGACACAGAAAACACACAGGCAGAAGTTCCTGTATCCTTTAAAATATATTCCCCACAAAACTTTAAATAGAAAATCATGTATCTCCAGCACCTTAACATATGTTTGAAGCCCATTGGTGAATTATTCCTTATCCAAAACTGTAGACTCAGCTGAAAATCTACTGTTACTGACAATCACATTATTAGTACAGAGAAAGGCTGGGCAGGAGATGCAGAATTTTCATCTTAGGATGAACAACTGCACCAGTACATTGCATTATGGATTTATTTTTTTAAACATAGGAGGACTTACACACTCAGAATAAATCAGAAGACCACCATCATGATTAATGATGTAAAGGTTAAGTTAAAATTTAAGGGCTGCCACAGTTCATGTTGCAGAGAAAACTGAATGGGCTTTAATCATTATATACTGCTTTTTCTCAGCCTCAAACATACCAATGTACTTGGTTTTGCTATGAGGCAAGAGGCTGTTGCCCACTTGTCACCGGAAAATGTAATGTCAGGAATCAACATCAAGATTATAGAAGTTAAATGTGGCAGGATAAGCCACAGGAAAAACCAGAAAGGATAAGATCATATTATATTGTACTAACGGTGAGGAGACAATATTCAACTTGCACAACTGTAATTCTGCCAGTCTCTAAGTTCATGACTGCAACCTCAGCATTTGTCTAATAAATTCTGTAACGATATGTTGATCTTAGAGGTCTTTTCCAACTTTAATGTTTCCCTGATTGTCTTAGGAATCCATTATTTGTCAGCACATTCACAGAAATGTGAGTGATTCAAACAACGATGAGGTTTCTCAGTTGAATGCAGGATTTCTCATTGTTGCACAGCCATTAACAGCAGACAGGACCAATGCCTAAAAGTTACGGTGATCAATTCTAATTTTTTTTCCTATGAAAATGTTAAGACAGGTGGAAGTCATGTTTTGGTTTCTTAAGCATCATATTTTTATCAAACAAGTTGAAAGAGTTAGCTGTTCCTGTAACACTTAACACTTGTACACAAAGTGCGAGAGGTTTGATACAACAGAGAAGAGTTACCTGAATTCCCCACAGTGCCATTGTTCACCAGTGAGTTTGCAGTCACAGGATTGTGCCAGTGTCCCTCATGAGAAGTGCTGGGGATTCCCATGGGCCTGGCAGCAGGCTGTGCAAAGATGATACTGGGATCATTCAAGCTTACACTGCTCTGGTTATTTGTGGTGCTGCTGCTGCCAGATCTCATAGAAAATGGAACATTTGTAGAATGAGGAGGGTTACCCGGTGCAGAGTGAATAACAGGCCCATGAATAGGCCAAGAAGTGTTGGGAAGCTGAATTTGGTGATGGTGCATCTGAAGTAGTCCCAGGTTATGCAAGGTGGAATACTGACCTGGGGGAGATTGGGGAAAGTTAAACAAAGGCAGCTGGACCTGATGGGGTGGCTGTGCACTCTGCTGTGGCTGAGGAACGTGCTTAGACTGGGATATTGATTGTGGCTGAGTCTGGTTAATGGAGGCTGGCTGAGAGGAATTCTGTGGAAATTGTTGAGGTTGTGGAGAGTAAGATGACTGATGCGAATCAGACTGGAGGAAAAAAAAAAGTATGTATTTCTGATTAGTTCAGTGGCTATTTAATGGTGTTTTCTTTAATAAGCACCCACTGTATTAGACTACTATAAAACAGCAAAACACTCCCAAGCACTGCACCCAAGTTCCTGTTGGCTTCAGTAACTGCAGTTCAACTAACCTTGACTTTACCCAACAGATAATTTGGCCTGTTAATGTGGCACATCCCACCATCAGAAACACCATTCTGAGCAAATATTAGCCCTAAGCTCTTCAATAGACTCCTCACACAGTTGTTTCTGATTTTTAATCAGTGTCTTTCCTACCCTAGTTATGTACAGCCCAGTATCTCATTAACTAATTGCCTTACTTTTAAATAGAGTGGTTCTTATTACTGCACAGTTTAAGTAATTCCAAAGTAAGCTCCTAATATTTCTTTCATTTAAAAAAATCTGTTAAACAAGAAATGCAAATTCCAAAAACCCAGTTTCAACCTTCATATCCTGGTGTTAGGCCATAGCTAAAAGCACAGTAATAGCAAATACTATGGAATTTGCAGAGCTCTTACAAAGCTTTCCCTTTCACCAGCAACAGAAACAGGCATGAAGCTATTTTACCTGTTTGGAATTGCAATTGAGCAGAGAAGCACTTCAAGAAATGGAGTGGCTGGGGAAAGAGTTACTCAGTTTATGTGCCAACACTTAATGCCAGTATCTGGATTCCCCAGTCTGGTTTTAAGCCCTGAGACAATATGCTGATGAAATAAGTGCCTCCAGAGACATTCAAATGAGACAGGTACCTAAACCAGAGAGGAAGACCTGAATCTCAGCTCTCATTTTCCCCCGAGACTGATTCTTCTCTCCACAGACTACAGCAGCCAGACAAGCTCCAAGAGCCTCAGCTGCTGTTGAACATGGAGTTAAAGGTCTCTCCAGCTTGTCACTATCCCTGACTGTTCACCTGTCCATTTAAACTGGCAGTCACTTGTCTCCAATAACCAGAGGTGTCTGCAGCACCTGCCCATGCCACAGCATCCCCTCTAGCAGCATGCTGTGTGTCTGTGCCTGGGCAAAAGCTGGAGCCTAGAAGCTGGATTTCTCCCTGCTGCTATTCCAACTGCGCCTGTATGAGTGCCTCCTATACCTTTCTGTCAAACCAGGAAGAGAAGGTAAAACCTGGGATTTGAAAGATGATCACTAGTTTAACAGTTTAAATGTTATAAAAATAAAGCACATGCACTAGCTACAAGCATTCCTGCAAATATTAACCCACCACAAGCATGCACTGAATGTGCCAGCAGCAGGAGAGGAGGCATATTACACTCCAGCCTCTTGATCCGATTCCCACTCTCTCCCTCTTACTCCACCAATACTCCCCCTTCCCATTCTTCTCAACCAATTCCTGGACAGAACATATTCACCAAGAAATCCTGGCCAAATGACAACCACGCAACACACAGAGAGTCCACAACATCCAGGTGACACAAGAATGTGCACATGATGTGTCTGCCTCTGAGTGCACCCACACATTCAGCTTCAACTCCTCAGGCAGAAATATAAGGCTCCTAAAAAAAATAATCCTGTGGCATGTTCAGCCATTCACTTAGATTAGGGCTGTATCAGTGCCTCTTTAGCAGCACACTGTAAGTCATACAATCTCTGTTACTGGAGCCAGCATTCCAATAAATGCTCGCTGATCAGTTCAGAAAGCAGCAAACTGAACAAAGAGCATTAGTGATCAGCAGCCCTGGTTACTATATTTGCTTACTTGCCAGCTTCATTAGCAGGCACACACTTCTCAGACTAACATCTTAAAATAAACTAATTTCTGCTGTAATGTCTGCTCCAAAAATACTAAATGCCAGCAGCTGTATTTGCCCAAATACCCTCTGCTACCCATCTCCACTCAGACGATTAAGCATAGCTCTATAGGGACTTGAAAAAATTCCAGGACAAAACTATCAAAAAATTCCCCATTGCTCTGACTGTGCTTCTAGTGTGCTCTGGCAGAGCTTTCATTGAAGTATGACGCAGCTGTGTGCTGTGTCTGTACATGACAGTCCCTTAAGACAGGTCTCTTAAACCACAAAAAGTCATGGCTGTCACCAGCCTAAGTCTCCAGCATGTTAACAATGAGCTATGCTTTACCTCCCTTAGTAATTCCCGAACACTGCCAGAATAGTGAGAATTTGAAAGGCATCCTAGCTTAATCTGCCCTTTCAAAATTGCATGGTATCTCATCTCAGACTTGACTATGAGGTTTCCATACTGAAAAACCATAAATGCTCCCCAAGACACAGTACATCATAAATCAAAGTTCCACTAACTGGCAGAGTGCAATGTTGTCATTATCAAGTCCAGAGTCTGTTGAGAAAAACCATGTAAACCTGTTCCCAGCATGGCTGGCTTGCTACAGCTTTGCTCCCTGCAGTCCCCTGCTCCCAGAACTTACACATTCTGATGACTGCCTGGTGCGCAGGGGTCGCTCCACCTGCTGCTGGCCCACAGCCACCAGCTGGGAATTTACCATGCTCCGGACCAGCTGCGTGCCTGATCAAGGAACACAAGTGTTAATCAAACCCACGGGGTGATAGAATAATGAGCAGAACTCATAATAACAATAAAAATAATTGCAGCAATAATGAGCAGCAATGCCTTAACTCTCATGTGACACAGAGTAGGTAAATCACTTTCACCTCTCCTTTAAGTAGAAGCTTTTCCCTCTACTGGCAGCGGACAACATTAATAGGTATTGGAGCTAAACACAAAGTCTATTTTTGAGTAAAATGAAGTCTAGCAGGAACAAGGCCCACCTTGCTATCAGGCTGGAGCTCTGCTTTACATAGGTTTCCATATTACTGCTGTAAGCAATGGCATTTTAAGTAGCAATAGTGACAGCAGAAACTTCTGGGCAAAGAAAGTAAGCTAAAAAAAGACTAAAGGGTAACAGAACACAGAAGCATGGTTCTTCTGAAGCTCACTTTTGAATGCTTCCTCTACTTTTTCAACTACCACAGGCACACAAGGGCCTAATTTGAATGAGTTTGCAATTAATCTTTTCTAAGTACTATCAGTAATTTGAAAGCTGGATTTAGCCTAATTCATCTGTATGCTTTTTTTGAAGTGTTACTAAAAGAGCACTGATTTTTGCTGAAAATACATTTACTTACCTCTCACAGATGATGGAGGGTTAGCTAACATTTGAGAAACATTTGGAAGAGGAAATGTATTCGATCATTATTATTGTTACTATTATTACCATTACTACTTTGAAATGCACCAATTGCGAGTGGAAGACAAATAATGCAATACTCTGAAGTACACTGTATTTTACTGCTGAGTACATTTTTACCACCCATGCAAAGACTTTCCTTCAGGAGACATTACTCCCCTTGCAGAAAGGCAACACAGACTAAAAGCTGTATTTTCAGTGACTGAAACATTACTTGCAGGATTATTTTTTGAAGACAATTACCAAGTCTGTACAGAAACACAGAGAAAAGGGATCTCAGAGCTTCCAAATTATCCTAACACATACACTAACTTACCTGGCACACTATTATTTCTCTGACGGGTTTGTTTGAATTCAGGACAATCTCTCCTAACGTGACCCACATCCCCACAGATGAAACACCTTTTTTCTCTTGTTTCTCTGTCATCTTCTTTCACCTCTTTTTCATCATCTTTCTCATTCTCCTTTTTCTTCAACCTGAACAATAATTTTTATTAGCAATATCACAAAACCACACACACAAACACATAATCTCTGTAGAGCTGTTGTACTGCTGTGTTCAAAGGGAATGGTTACATAACCAAGAGCTGTACCAAAATACAAACATCTCAGGAATCCCAAAAAACACTTACAGATTCTGGGCTGGTTAACAGCCTGTATAAACTTAATAAGTTAGAAGCTCCCCACACTCGTCCAAAAGCTGTCTGAGTATATTAGGACAGAACTATGCCTGCAGTTAAGCAGGCTTAGCCTGCCAGACAGCTAGGGAGCAGTTCTATGCAACAATCCCACTGAGTCAGAATATACCCAAAACAAGTGAGCTGCACCTTGTTCATACAATCTCCCCCTCACTGGACAGGGCACATTTCTCTGTCACTGTCTGAGCCTAGATAGGATGTACAACAAAGCACTGAGGTTCTTTCAAACACTCAGTTCTAATACAGCAGGAGAACTAGCGATCAGGAGCCAAAACAAGAAGTAAAGGTCTTTTTCCACAAGGTATCTGCAGGATTGTTAAATAATAATATTATTACGTGAGCTGTATATACAATCTGAGAGAGATTCTGTGTGGCTGTGCTGTAGTAGCAGTTTGTGTGAAGAGCAGATCACAACTTCTTTTCCTGAGGCAGAATAGGGAAAGAGGTGATGCAATCCCATGTGTTAGTAGTACAGAGAGCATCTGAAAGAAATAGTCCACCTGTGACCACAGGGTTCCAGTGCATTTTCACGTATCTTGAACTCTGGTGACTGAACAAAAGGCTGTAAACAAAGATTTTGTTGCCGCAGCACACTCCACGACATAGTCCATATTTAAGATAGCCATGACACATAACAATCTAGAGTAGCACTATACCTTGTTGTAAGGCTTCAGGCTGTTTGCCCAGACAGAGGAACATCATGAGCCTCCAATGGCTGTAAGCCTCTGCAAAATGTCTATTCCCTCCTGCTCCCAAGCCCAACCCTTTTACTCCTCATAGTTCATGTGCTACACCTGTGTGCTCTTCATTACATTCTATGCTCTTCAGCTGTTTTCCCCAGCTGATGCCCATTGGGAATGAGGCTGGATCACAGCCCCATTCCCAAGCATCACACACGAGGTGTCTACAATCACAAACCGGGTACCCACATTTTGTAGCAGGAAGAGACCAAGAATCCTTTGACGAATTATGGAGCACACAACTGAACATAAGGAGCACATTAAAGAGCCCAGATTAATTTGCATTCTAAGGGCTTCAACAGGTTTTAAGAAGAGTCAGACAACCTAGGCTGAGTGGATCTTAAATAGCCAAAGCTGTAAAAAGTGAGTGCACGTTTTCTGTCAATTCCTACTAAACTCTTTGGAAACACTGACCTGCATGTACCCGGGACTCCTTTTGCAGGAGCCCTGGACCCAAAATTCCTAAGTGAAATTAATGCACAAGTGCGAGATCACCAAGTGATTCAGTGATTCTGTAACATCATGGCACTAATATGATGTCACAGAAATGCACCTTAACTAGGTACATTTTAGCTAATCCTAGAGTTTAATAAATGAACTTTGACCTGCCTTGCAGATGTATGCTATCAGATCTACAGAACAATTAAAATTCAACACTGTCCTCTGAACATGATCACTACAGGAAATCTATTTTAACATGATAAATTTTGCAGCCAGGTAATACCTTCTCCATCTGAATGTTTACACTTTAAAAAGATAATTTAGTGATCTAAGTTTTAAGTTAAGCTTAACTTAAACATGTTAACACACTATAGACTGTCGATATTACTCTGTGTGCTTCCATAAACACTTCAGATTTAAAGAGGTGATCAGAAACTGTTTTAAGAAAAAAAAATATGGGAAATGGAGGATCAGATATGAAGCTTTGATTTTCTCTGCAATTTAGCCATTTTTCATTTTGATTAAATCTTCAAATATCCAAATCTCTCATGATTTAATTTCAAATATTTCACGACAGCTTTGTGCATTACTTACCTCCTCCTCTTTGGACAGTCTTTCATGTAGTGACCAATTTTTCCACAGACACGACAACATCTGTCATTGGGTGCCAATTCCCCATCTGTTAGCACTTTCGAGTCAAAAAAGTATTCCTATCAAAACACACCAGACAGATAAAATATATAAACCATTTACTTACAAGACTGAGGATAAGGAATAAAATTCAAACTGACAGCTTTGATTTCTTATTGCTCCCTGAATGTTACTACTTCTGAGATTATACCTGATCCTTTTCTTCCCCTAGACAATGGCAGCTTTTTCAGAGATATGGAGCAGTTTGGGCTAAAAAGGGCTATTTGGTCTTAGGGACAGAGGCTGAATTTGCAGAACAGCTTATCCAGGCTCCAGCCTGCTGCCCACCTTTCACCTCCCCAAAGGCTCCACAGAGAGCAATTTTTTTGCATATGATCTATTTTGGTATGTGAGTCACGGCTTGTGTGCTTTCCAAAGCAGCCAATGTCCCCTCCCAGATGACATGATTACATCTCCTTAGACAGAACACAGCTCAGGTGGGAAACAGATGGAGCACCTGCAGGCTGACTTGTATCACCCCCCTCCCCCAGTATTTGCTCAGGACAGCTGCAGTTCTGATGTGTGTCAGCACAAAGGCCCAGTTCACAGCCTCTGAGCAACATAAATACTGTGAAAGTACTGAAACAGAGGTACAAACTCAGAAAAAAACCACAGATAAAGCAAGCAAATGCAAAAGAGAAGATAGGGAAGGATGAAGGGAATTATAAGCTTTCAAAAGGTTTTAAAGATCCTTTAGAAACTCAAGTTCTGTTAAAAGTCACTGGGAGAACAGTCCTCTAAACTGTTTTAGAAAATGCCTTTCTAAGTTGATCTTAAAAACACTAATTACAGTATTTTATTTGCTCATATTAAAAAAAAATAGTTGTCTCTTAAACATCAAGGACTGGACCTTCTAGCACAGAGCAGTACTTTCTCTAAAATGATATTGTATGAACACACTCCCAACCCTGACTCACTATGCAAATTTTAAAAGTCAACTTGCTAAAAAAAAAAAAATCAATCATCATCTTTTTCCTTGTTTAAGCAGCAATCCTTACTATCTCCACCAAGTGGAAAAATAAATAAAATGAAGCATCTCTTGGATCTGTTTTCTTTAGCTACATGAAGAGGCAGTAAGGTTCCTAGAGCCATTTCTGGGTTTTACAGCCAAATCTACAGTTTTCTGCAATACTTAACGTCATACAGTGGGAGGTTTCATGAAAAACAAAACACAAATTAAGCTTACTTTCCCCAAACCTGCCAGTAATACCCATCATCCATCCAACTACTCCTCTGAATTTTATATTCCAGGAGCTAAATACTAAGCTATACATTTAATGCAGACAAAGTATAATTACACATATTGTGCATACCTAATTGATAAATACATGCAAGAGATTTGCATCAATTCAGCGGACAAAGAAAATTAAAAAGCATACTAAAAACTCTGAGAACTTACAGCTTCTCTTCCAACAGCTGGGTAGAATGGGGTACCAAATAATTTTCTGCCATTGATAAATGCCTTCATTATGAAATTGGTCACTATTGGAGAAAGACAAAGTCATTGGAAAACAACAGAAGGCCCAACTTAGTGAACATTCATCATTAGCAGACATTAATAGCTTACTTTTCCTAGAGACTCCAGCACCCAGATTATGATTCAAGTCAAAAGGATCTGCACAAAGGGAGAAAAAAAATCAAAGTTGGAAAAAATTTGCTGCAACAGAATGTTTTATTTTAATGCAGAGAATTCCATTTTAAATGCATTCACAGAGTAGATTATAGCAAAGCAATGCTGAGAATTTTAAAACTGTTATGTTAGTCAACCATAATACAGCAAGAAGAACAATTCACTGACATTTAGTAAAAGTTACGAGTCTCATCAATTTTGTGATCTGTAGGACTTGCAAACAATGTTTCTTTTTAAAACACTGACTGTAGTTCTCTCACATAAAGATCCTGTGCAAAGAGAACAGCCTCTCAAGCAACAGAGTTTCTTACTCCTCATGAATGGAAGCTCAATTCAGCAGAGGAGTACCTTCAATGGCAATACACTTGGACGTCCACTGCTTCTCAAATGTGGTTAATAGCTTCTTCTGCCGGATGCTGATCACGTATTCCTTGAAGTCAAATTCCTCAGTGTAGAATCGCAGCAGCCCCAGCCAGAGCTCTCCAAGAGATTCAGTGTTCTTTCCAAGAGAAGGCAGACGCTTCTTCTGCATGCAGTCGAAGACAATTTATTCAGCTACAGTTACTGCAGCACTGCTTCTCCTGAAACACCTCTCTAATTACACATTTGTCTACTATGAATGGTTAAAGTAAGGTTAAATCACTACAGTAAAGACTAAACCTGGACTATTTTTAAGAATAAAAAGTGTTTTTCCTGATTTATGTTATTTAGAAATTACTTAAAATAAACAAAATAAGAAACGCATTTTAGCAAAACAGGACTCATTTCGGAAGTTGCAAGACTATGGATATGGCAGTTTAATTAATTAATTTAATTAATCTTTTATATATTACACTGTTAAAAATTTATTACTTTTCCTGAAAAGCAAGGTTTAAATTCTAGCTACTCTTCTGAAATTCAAATATTACCAATTCTTCCATGTCATCAAAGAAAAACGCATTCCATCCATCCACCATTCTTTGTGGAATCTGTTTGCCATCAAATATCTGCCAGAACAGAGAGTGACACTTACCACTCTAATTCAAAGTTGCTGTAAAATACTTGCAGTTCTTTTGGTAAAAAAGTAATATAAAAATATAAATACTTTATTTTAACAATTACTTCTTATACAGACAGAATTTCCCATTGGTAAGAACTCTGAAAGTCTTTTTGCATTGTTGCTGTATCTCTCAAATTGTTTGCATGTTTAATTTTTACTTGTTCTTTGCAACTAAGAAAACACGACTGAATTACCTTGTCAAGATTCCAACATCTCTCTTGCCCAGAGATTCTCTAAGGAGACTTTATACGATTTCTATTACATTTTGACTTTAGCACAGCCAAGGGGAAATTCCACTGTTATTTAAATGCACTCTTGGGGTAGCAGTAAAATAAAAACCCCCAACCACTACTAAAGTATCACATACTGAAGTATCAGCAAGAAAGTCTGTGAGTCTCAACTGCAATGCTTAAGCCAATTTCCCTCTTGCACAAAGAAATCAAAAGAGGCAGAAAGGGATAACTTTCAGACATGCTTGGGAGTTCCAGAGTGTATCCAGGAAGAGGCAGATAGCTGAAAAATTATATTCTCCCCACTCATACAATGGGGTGCAGAACATTATTTTCTTAACAAAGTTTCCTGGCACACATGAAACATTTCTTTAAAGTTGCACCAAAGCATCAATTATCTTATTTTCCCCTCATCAAGTAATAAAATAAACTTTTTCTCTTACAGATAAAGTGTTGAGCAATAAATAATGCTTCTGACAATAACTGGTTGAAGAGCTGGACTCACATTTCAGGAGCATCTGGTGCAGTCTCATAATTACAATTCCCTTCTCTCCATACCACCTGCCAATTTTTTTCTATCCTGTTCAGCATATAAATATCATCATAAGACCAAGATCCCAAAGTAAATATAATAGCAGAACTTAGGCACAACAGACTCCCAGGTTTGATCTAATTTTCTTGGTCAGTTTTACCTACTAAAACCAAGAGGGAGTTAAAAACCTGCTGATTAGAAGGGCCCCATATTTCATTTATCCCCTCTGATCCTAAAATCCCAGACTTCTCATATTTGGCTTGAAGAAAAAGTGCATCTATTTTCATAGCCTCATTTTCTGAACCTACCTCCTGAAGAACTGGAATAACTGGGGGATTTCTCTGCTGTAGAAAGTACAAAACCATAAGAATATAGGCATACGAAGACAGACTACCACGGGATGCATCACCAATATCGCAGCGCTGAAAAAATACATTTTAAACAAAATGCTGAATTTACATTTTACTGTTCAAGACTAACAACTATGTCAGAGAGCAAACAGAAACCCCATGAGTAACAGCAAATACATTCACCTCATGATTAAAAATTGTTTTATGAAGCCTGAAAAATAAATGCACCCAAGAGTCAACTGCCATCTGGCAAATCCACAGCATAATTTGTCTAACATAAAAACAGACAAGCTTTTCATAGCCAAAATACTTTAAAAAAATTTATAATGTGCCAAACTGAAAAAAACACAAAACACCAAATCAACACTCCCAAAACATAAATCCCAGGTTTCAATACCATAAAAAAATTAATTTTACTTAACTCATGCTGCAAGAGCTTTTTCTATGATTTCTTATTATATGGGTTCCCCGTCCCCTTTTAAAAAAATAATTCCTTTACAGCAAGTATTTCCATGTTGTACTGACAGTGCAGGCCACATGTGGCATTTTGCTAGCAAACATACACATACCTAATTAAACCATGGCGCAGCCTGCACAACACAGTGCAAAAAATCCACCCCTGACTAAGTCAGGGAGTTAGAACCAGATGAGGTCAAGGTCCCTTCCAACCCAAGCCTTTCTGTGACTCTGATCAGTGAATTACCTTACTATGCTTGAGTATCTCATTACAGTATAACCTTTCCACAGCACCTGCTTCTAAGCTATCCTGTGTTTCGAGCCTGTGTCATATCAAACAATGCATTTTTAACCTCCTAGGGCTGGAAAAAACAAGGATTCACAAATTACTTTCACATTAGCAGCAGCAGTGACAGCTGTTCCTGGGTTTTCTGCCAATGCAAACAGAGGAGGAGGCATTTTGCTTAAAAACAGAGTATTTGTATACCTATGAAGTCACTTCCATACACTTACATTCAGGAGTGTACATCCCACAACTTGTATAGCTCATCTTTGCAGTAATATTTTTAGAACACGCAAAATAGTATGCAATGCTACCAAAAAAAGTAAGGTTCATTATTATCAATTCAAGGCATTTTTAATCTGGACACAGAAGAGACATGGCAATATTGTGCACTACTGTGACCATATCCAGAAAAAAATCATTGCTAGTCTCAGTGACAGTATAATGAACGTGTCCATTCCATTCTGGCGCAAAGTTATTTTATTCATCTTGATGTATTTTATTACATGAACATCTGGTAGCATGATTCACCATCTCTATAAGCCATTTTTTATTTGTCCCAGTTTCACTAAGCTTTCTTTGGATATGTTGTATTTTAATACTGCAGCTTAAATAAAAATCAACACCACGTTTCAATTATCAAAGGCCACAGAATATAACATTTTGATAGAATATCATAACAAAAGATGCAAGAGATCTGACATTTCCAAACTCTTAATGTCAAGTGTATGTCCTAGGCACATCAAGACTCAGACATTCATTCATCATCCCACACCTACCTATTCCTGACTTTTATACTAAGTCAAACAAGACAAGTGTGCCATAAGAAAGTAGCAGTAATCTCTGGGCTGGCCCCACACAAGAAAACTTAGGAAGCCCATGCACATCCACATGTCTCTACATCTTACAGTTACCAATTTTTCCAGTTTTGCTTGGGGCTTAGGTGGGGCATTTTGTTTGTTATAATTGCAGCTGGTTTAAAATTGAAGAAAAAAAGGAAAGTTTTCCTTTCATCAGCTTCCTCTTACACAGAAATCTTCCAACAGATAGCAGAAGGTACCAGGATTTGATTTTGACACACACAGTCTGATGGAGCACAGTAAGCTTAAGAAAGTGCACCTCATATCAACAGCATTCTACTGTCTCCATTCCAGTTGGTATTGGCAAAAGGCAAACTCAGCGGCTGCAGCAGAAAACACTGTATTGTACAGATAAGTACTTTCTTTTTATATTACCTTTGCAAAAACTTTCATTGTGTAGCCCAGATATTGCACCCTAGGATCAATAGCTGCGTAGGTAGCCAGCATCCTTGTGTTATGCTGTGCCTGGAAAAAGGGGAAAAAAATTAAACTGGTGTCAGAGTGAGCCAATTATATAAGAAATTGTGCAATTTCAGCGTCAGGTGAAAGCTGGAATGAGCTGTACTATTTATGATGGCACACAGGCCATGGTGGATATAGTGGCTTTTCAGAAGTATCCCCAAAAGAAAACTTCCTGTGCTGTAACCTGCTCTGCCATCAGGTCATGCACAGCTACCCGGGTCAGGCTGAGGGTGTGGGCCACTGAATTGAAATAATGTACAAGAAAGACACAAATACACAAAAGAATTCTCATTCTGGTTTCAAAATTATTCCCTCAAATGGTAGTTTGGGTAAGATAGAAAGAATTAAAAAGCTTTCTTTGAACACAAAAGGACACAAGCAGATGCTCACCAGTGTATTGTACAAACTGATATCTCCTTCCAAGCCACTCCGCCTGTGCTCAAACTTCACTATAGGCACTTTGGCTGTTGTTATAGGCAAGATGTTCCTCAAACCTGGGGAAGCAACACTTTAGTACATAAAACATTTCCATTAACAACATTTATAGAAAATCTAACTGCAAAACAAATAATACTTTAAAGCGCCTACCTGGATGCTTCTTAAGAACTTTTGCCAAACCTTCTATTATTTCTTTACAGTTTAATTTCTAGGAAAAACAAAGATCACAGCTTCAGACACTAAAACATGGATCCTATTCCAACAAGCACATTTACTATCACATATATTTCATAGATGAAAAGTTTATGTACAAAAAGAAGCAAGCATTAAGCACATGAATTTACACAAACTCATATGTTCTGTGTGGACATCACTAGTACACTGTGTGCCCATAAGGCATTAAAAATAAAATAGGCTGGGTCTTGCTTCAGTTGTGCAGAGTGCAACAAGCCAGTGTGCAACTAGCAAATCCTACCTTTCCTCTGTACAGAAATCTTAACTGAATTAAAAAACCTTTAAGAATCCTTGAATTTAAAATAGCAGATTTTATCAATTTCAAAACTCTTACCTCTGCATTTTCATGACCTTCCAATGTCATGCAGATATCAAGATCACTGTCCCGAAATCCAAATCCATTCTTTGAGGAGCCAAATAAGCAAAGCCTAGCTTTGTCTGATCAAAAGAATAAACAAGAAAAAGGTAAGTTCTTTTACAGCTGAATGGTAAGTGCTTAGTATTAAATATTGCTTAACTGCGATGTGCAAGTGCCCATAAAAATGAGCTTAAAGAGAGAGCTTACACTGTCACTTCAAAGACCTCAGCTTTAATAAAGGACAAAGCACAATACTTCAGAAAATATTTACAGAAAGCAAGGCAGGATAAAGACTTATTTAAAGACTTACGTATTTTTTATGACTGAAGTATGATGCAGTTACTATAATCATTAAATAGAATCTCTAAATATGGTGCAATGTTTTGTGGTATGTGACTGCATTTTCCTGCTTTTAATAAATCAAAATAATGTGCAAATCCAGTCACCAGTACAGCTTTACCCCATAGATAAGACAGAGCTATTCCTAGGGTAGCCAAAGTAATATTTCTGGTTCCATTCAGAGTTTATCTAGGTTGCATATTTTTCCTATGACTAGGTAAATTTGGTCAATGAGTTTTTGTAATGATAACATATTCTTCAAGAAGACACAAGCAGTAAGATTACAATACGTTATGAAACATTCTTTCCCAATTGCTTTGTTTACATTTTTGTTTGAAACACAATATTACTAAGTATTTTCATTCTTGGATGGCAAAATTATGTTGTTAAAACAAATTCTTTCCTAACTGCAAGGAATACATTGATCTGTTCAACTGAAATTAATGCTAAGAAAATAGATCTAACACCTATTCACAGCTTTTTCTCCTAAACTTTAACAGAATCAGAAACCTTAAGTCTTTCAAGGGCTTGTAGCAGGTCTCAATCCTCAGCTGCTGCCAGTAAGTGGAGGCACAGCCAGTGGATGGAATTCCCAGTTCCTTGATCACAGGTCAGCTACAGAAGAACAGCCTTCCATGGACTGGATTTCAGGAGTCCTGCGTTTGGTACCTGGCTCTAGCACTGTTTTACACCTCCTATTAAAAAATCACTTGGCATCTCTGTGCCTTGACTTCCATCACTGTAGTAAGACATTTTTGCTTGTTTTACACAAGGGATATGAAGATAAACTCATCAGGATTTCTAAGATACTCAAGCACTGGTGACTAGGCAACAAAAGTCCTTGGCCCATGACCAAAGCTAACACTAAACAAAACCAAACTTTCTTTTCTGCCTGACTGGAGCAGTCCTGTGCTTGTATTACTACTCTGGCAGCTCTTCCTCCACTCTAGGGACGTTTCCATGGAATAGCATGAAGGGATGTTCAATGTTGAGGTCTGCAAGACAGCTTTACAAATGGAAGGAAAAGAGATGCCCCTGCTTCAAGCAAGGAAAATACAATGAGACAAACCACATCTTTATGTTCTGGACAACATGACTGAAGAAAGTATTCTCAAGAATCACTACCTAAGGTTACATACCATTATACTCTTTTCGAATAAATCTCTCCAAACTTGCCAGTATTTGTTCTCTGTTTTGTTGCTCAGATAAAGGAGGGGATAATTCATCTAAATAAAACCAAATTAAAACACAGTCAGACATAACATTCAGCACCTCAAGAATCTTTTTCAACTAATTAAAAGATTGGATGGGGTTTTTTTGTTGTGTTTGCTTTGCTTAAATCTGTGGTTTTCTTTTTAAATCATTAGAGCCTTCTGGATTTTAGTTCAAGACATCAAATTTTTCAACCACAAAGTGGCATGGTGGGCACCTAGCATCTAGCCAAGGTTAACCCACCATAGCACCCCCAAAAGATGCCATAGAATTTGATAAGCACAAAAATTAGTTTAGCCCAGAGCCTGACTCCTGAGAACACAGGTAGCTTTTTATAAACCCGGTGAAAAATCCCATATAACATCAGTTTCTCAAATCCGTTGTAAATTATCACAGCCATGGATTATCTGAAAATTAAAATACTGATCCATTTGTAGCCTAGGGCACCTGGAAGAGTTTCTTCCCACTGAATTGTGAATACTTGTAAATGAATAATTTAACCCTAGAGTTTTTAATTCTTCCAGGTTACAGATCACAGTATATAGTGGAGTACAAACACTTTTTGAACTTACCAAAACATCTTTTACACACTATATCAAGTATTTCCCGAAATCTGTCTGTCATTGGTGGTAGTGGTTTTAAATCAATTTTCTTGAAATCCTCTGGGCAATCATTTTTGGAATGTCCATCCCGTTTGCAGATGCTGCATACTATAGTTGGTGGCTTTTGGGGGGAAAAAAAGAGGAAAATTCTATTTGTGCACTTAAGACAGTTCAGCAGATGTAACATTTCCAAGCAACCAAGAACATTTAACACGGAACAATAACATAGCCTCTACAAAGAGTGGACCGCCTCTCAACAAGCTGCATTTAGTTCTCACAGTGTCAAAAAGCACCTGGAAATTCTACATGAAAGGAGGAAAGGAAGGCAGAAATAATCTACAAATAACCAGAAAGAAACACAGATATTTTTTTGTGTGGAAATTAAAAACCTTAAGATGAGGAAAACAGACCATTTAATCCAAATGTCACATGGGGTGGTGTTTCCAGTCCTGAATAACAGGTACTCTACAAAGGCCAGAGCTCTCACCCATAACCCAGACCGAAACAATCACTGTGGGAATCCCTCCATCCATCCACTCTTAGACTTAATGACTTCAAAGCAATGGCCCAATGATACATGACCAGCATTGCTTACCTTTCCTGAAGTAAAAATAAACTTATCAAACACATAATGCATTTCTTCTGTTGAGAGTCTGCCTTCCTCTTTGAGATCCTGGGTTTCCAGCATTGCTTTGCAGCTGGCCGAGGTAGCTGGGGTGCCAGTGCACTTCGTCTGCGGAGACGACTCCGTTAGCAAGCTCTGCCTACTTTCAGCATCAGAAAACTCATTACTGGAATTGGTGTCATCAGGCTGATGTGCACTGCAGTTACAGTGGTGGCTGAGCTCACCCTCAGTTAGACACACTGAAATTTCTAAATCATCCCTCTCTTTAGGTGATTTTTCCTTTAATTCACAGCATTCATTAGAAATAAGGGATAAAGCTTCTTCTTTGTCTTCATCATAGCTGGAGTCCAATGTTGGAAGTAGCAAAGAGTCCATGTTCTGGGAAGTACTTCCTTTGGCTACAGCTTCTACCACTTTGTTACATTCAACTTCATTCTCTGGTACGTTACATCCACTTCCTGTAACTTCTTTATCTACAACATTTTCCCCTTGTGAAAGGCAACAATTTGCCACAGGCTCTTCAGATCTTGAGGATTTCTTATTATTCATTTTCCCTTTTTCTTTTTTCTTGGTATCTGGCTTGGATTTAATCCCATCTTTACTTTGTGGACATGCAAAATATTTATATGCTGTCCTAAATCGCTCCAGGATGTACTCAAATACCATCTGGCTATTTAGACTTCGTGCAACATTCCTCTTTAGTGCAAAAGGATCTGGGAAGAAAAAGAACAATTCAATTAGTAATCCTTAAACTCTACATTTCACAAAGCAGCTGAAATCCCTAAGTTATTACAGGGCAGTTAAGGAGATTCTTATATTATAATCCAGAATTGTATCTGGATATACTTGGAGAATCAAAGACCCACAAGTTTTTTTCAGAAGTCTTCCATACAAAACATACCCACATGCAGCCATGAATGTCTGACTAATGTAAACAATTCTAAATAGTGTTACTCAAAAAGAAAACCGTTGGTATATTGCACCATTATATTATGGCCAATTTCTAAACTAGAAATTATAATAAACATACAAAAGCAAAATAAATAGATGCCAGAACCCTTTTTCCTCCACTGAAGAAGGATTTTATTTCCCTTAAGAAATTCATCTGTCTAAAAGAAACATTAAGGATGTTAAGGATTGTATGAATCAATCTCACCAGGATCCATTCTTAGTCCTTCCTAACGATTTCTAGATCAAACATGTTTTCCAAGCAAAAAGAGCTCCTGCATAGTTGCTATAAGTTTGCCTGGAAGATAGTACCAAACTGAGATTCTGTTACTTCATAACATCAGCTACAAACTTAACATTGGAGAAAAAGAAAAAAAGGCAAGAATGAGAAGTAAAAAAATATAAAGCAAACAACAACACAATTGGCCCAATAACAGCAGGTGTCAGAACCAGAATACAATCTGGTTTATTGAAATTATTTCTCATTTCTTCCTCAACAATTTGTCCTGCCATCTTACATCCCACATGTTGAATAAAGACTTCCTTACTTTTTCTACACTCTAGCTAAAAGTGATTGAAGAAAAGAACTGGGAGAGGAAATTAAAGTCACAGGAGTGATCTCAACATCCACTACTCAACCTGTGCCTCGAGAATTCATTGCCTGTTTTTCTGTTCTACTTTCCTTCTCACTCTTCTTGTACCTTATTGACTCATCCTTCAATGTACCTCTGTACCTCATTCTCTGTCTGTATGATTCTCTTTGTCCTCTCCATCGCCTCAAGTGTTACAGATAAGCCACTTCAGCAACATCTCTAGAAAGTGTTCAAAAGTCATTATTCATGCTTTTATAAAAATATCACCTTACATGGTTTCTTAGCCTTCCTCAAACACCCAATTTCTCTATTCTTAAGGTCAATTCAGAATGCCACACATTGCTCTGTAACTCAGTGACTTTCCCTGCTTTTTAGACAGGGAAAATTTGTGTTTACAGAGACTAAATATATATTTAAAAGACTTATTGTCCAGATTCTTGTAACAGATTTGCAAGTTAAGCAAATAAAGATGCTAAAGATGCTAAATAAAGAAGAGGGAAGGGATCAGCCTACCTTCAATGGCTATTCGCCTTTTAGGCCAGTTTTTATTCTCTCTGGTTAAGAGCTCTTGTACCCGTATGCTGATGACATATTCTTCCAAAGCAAATTCCAGTGTGTAAAACTTCAAAAGTTCCAACCACAGTTGCCCCAGTGAAACTTGGTGAGGGGTTTTGAATGCTAAGAGAGACTGAAAAACATGGACACAAGTGCTCAACTGCATAAGAAATGTATATTCCCTTTTTTGGTCCTGATTCCATCCAACATCAATGTTTAAAAATAAAAAAATAGGGATGAGAGATAGCAAATGGTTTTCAATTGAATAAAGTCAGGACTTACAATCCCATGTTTCTCTTTTGCATTGCTTTGGTTGTCCACTTCTGAGCTTGTTGCCTTCTTGCCACCACCTTTTTGTTCAACTTTAGCTTTGCTTTCTGCTCCAACAGAATTTTTTGCTGCACCATTTGTGGGTGGTTTGTACTCCCACCTTACAAATTCTTCATCTTCCACCCCTTTCAGCTGGTGGTCATCCGGCCTCTTTGAATCAAAGCCTTCAATCTAACAACAATTAAAGTGGCTCTGAAACAAGACTGTATATAATACATACAACCAACAATTTTCAGCAAATGTAACACTGACTACTGTGGTATTCATACCCCTCAAGATTAACAGATGTCAGAGACAGAAATTCAGAGAAATAAAGAAGAAAATAATTGCCTTTTCTCCAAAACACAGATGATACAACTATACACAGCATGCTACAAGTGCCTTTTAAAAAAGTCTTCAGAATCATCAAGCATCATCTGTGAGCATTAAGTACCAATCCATTTTATTTATCATTTTCTTTGGCAATCAAGTTCTGCATTTTTATGAGGTTGCAGAACACAGAAATAATGCCAACAATTTAATAATAAAGTTACAATATTACCAAATCACTTACCCAATTGCCCAAATAGGACGGTAAAATACGTGGTTTTCTTTGTTGAAGAAAAAATATCACCATTAAGGCAAAAGAATATGAGGGAATTCCACCTTCAGCCTGACAGTCAATGTGACAGAGCTGCAAGAGAAGAAATAATTACTTTTCTGATGTAACACCAGAATTTTAGTATACAATATATTACAAAAGGACAAATACTAAAGAAATGTGAGAAACATACTAAGTGAAATACAAAATGTTGTATCTCAGAAACTGCAGTGGTCATGCCATGTCACATACAGACAGAATACAAACTAGCAATCCATACAGTGCATTAAGGAATATTATCTTATCATATATTATTCTTTTTAGTTTCATCACATTTTGTGATTGTGGGACATATTTATGCTTCCTACTAGAATTTCAGTCAATGCTGAAATGTGCTATTTTACAGTGGCATCTCTTGTATAGAGGTGGGGTGAAGCAGTGGCATGAAGTCCTTTCCACAAAGGTACACATATTCATGGTACGCTTTGCACTACATTGTACACAGTGCTTAAAAAGAAGTATTGAGGATAATTAAATAACTTACTCTAGCCCAGTAGCGGAAAGCCAAAACCAAGGGAATCAGGACAGGCTCCAGTTTTCCGAGGGCAGCCAGCAGGTCAGTCGTAAGGCAAGCCACGTCATTCCTAGCACTTACTTTGCATGTCAAACCACTGCAATCACAAATGCAGAACAGATAAAGGGTTACCAACTTTGTGACACAGATGATGCTTAGGGCAGGGGGAGGTGAGGTATCACTCCCCCTGTAATAAAAACATCCATCAATGTCTCCCTCTGTAAGAACCTGAATTTTTTAACAAGAAGCTACAGAACATAATTACATTTTCTCTACTATTAACTTATCAACTGCATCTAGAACTTACAGCAAAAAATACAAAACAGCATTAAGAATTTGCTCTAAGTTCTGCAATTACTTAATTACGTTATCTTGCACAATTCAATTGCCAAGAATACAGTCTATATTCCTAACACTTAAATTAATAAATTAATTAATACTCCAGACCTGTTGCATATTAAGAGTTACATTAAGGTAAACCCACAAAACAGCTTCTCTAAAAACTTTCCTTCAGTTTCTCAGAACAATTATTTTTATTGTGTTACAAACACAGGAAAAGACAAGCCCACTCTTGTTGCATTTACTTCCCCAGAGCTTCAGTCCATACCTCTGGCCAGTCAAGAAATCATGTTTCATTTTGGAGGTTGCTACTTCTCAGGAATTTACTGAAGCTGTCAGATGATGTGTCCTTTCTGGCAATGTGTATCTTACAAAATGTTTTTAAAGCCTTGGCTTAAAACTGCTGGCAAAGATTTTAAATAACTGAAAATCACTCCACTTTTCCCCCTGTTAACTAAAAGGTAATGTCAGATTCCTACACCCAGTGAGTTCTGTGTAGCACAAAAGGAAAAAGAGCTTTCTTTCTGGATTACATTTCTGTGTATAAGCAATTCCCTTTTAATACAAATGTTAGCTCAATGTTACAGTAATTCTTCCTGTCAGGAGTGCAGGCAAGCAGCTACTATGAGCAAGCATAGTAGCTCATTAGAAACTTTTTTCAGTCACACATACCTTTTAACATCTTTGCAAAAGACAACAGGAACTTTAGCATGGAAATCCGACTCCACATCTGAGTAGACAGCTAAGCAATGAAGGAGAAAAAACACACTTTGTTTCTAAGTTTCTTACAGTTTTCCAATTCTGTCTTTAAAATTATTATATTTATAACACGTTTTTTCAGAACAACTCAAATTAAGTGCTGCATAGCTAAGCAGTACCAATATTTTCTGGTTACTTTTGATGCTCACCATCAGTATCAGACAGCCAGGCTGTGTTCCTGACAGAACCATGAGGCTACAAGTTTTAGAAGTCTTGGAACAGCTCTCACTCATGTACATATGCAAGTGCAAAGCAGCTTTTGAGTTTTACTGCTTAGAATTTGTCCTATAAAAGGTTAGAACTTTTTGCTCTGGCATCTGACACTACTGCCCCAACTTCTGGTAACCTGAACTGGAACGTTCTCTGGCTGCAGCTCTCATCTTGCATTAACACAAGCACTGGTGTTCATAAAAATCACATTCATAAAAACAGTTCAGACACTTTGGTTGAAAACCCATCAATTTTTCTAAGTTTACAGAAAATTTAAGCATAAAAACAACTAAGCAGCAGATGGAATGCTAAATAGAAATGAGATGCAACTAAAACTCACCACTGTTCTTCAAGATCTCAAGCACCTGGATCAGAACATCTGGTTGGCTCATCTACAATGACAAAATTAGAGCAGGTTGCATTATTGAGACTAATATTTTATTTTACATTTTATTTCAAACTACTTGGGTTGCACAAGTAGTAACTGTGTCCTTCAAAAAAGTGAAATAATTTGTCATTATTAATGAAAAACTTAACTGTACCTCTCTACACCATGAAAACAGGTGCCAGTAAACCTCACTGGTTTCCTTTAGCCTACAGCTCTAGGGAACATTTATGTTCTAGCTCTGCATTAACAAGATAAATAAAAGCACTTGCCATATATTCAACAATTTCATCATCAATGAATATTACTAGAAATGGACAGCAATAAAGAATTTAATGTCAGGACTTCCCCAAGGGTTTTTAAATTTTACTATTTTAAAACACATGCAAGTGCAGCAGTTGAGTTTCTATCAAGAATGTGCTGCTAATATCATTAAACATGAACCAGCAACTTCATTACCTAAAGAATGTCACTTTTATCCCAGATTTCAAAAGTGGGGGGCTGGGACCAAAACCCAACAAAACAAGAGTTTACAATCTGAATCTTAAGCTCATGGAAGCAGACTTAGCCAAGCCAACTATTTTCATACTGATTCAGTGCTTACTCACAAAAAATTCAGAAAAAGCCTAGCATAAGGTTGTCCAAACAAAAAAAAAAAACCACACAAGAATTAAAGTTATCTAAAGAGCAATGAAAACTTCCTCCACAGCACAGCTGACATCATATCAGAGATTAGATGTTTTGTGTTATTCTAACACCATGTGCCCCAAAAGAAGATGAAGGCAATGGAATGGAAATAAATGTGGATGGCCTTGATTTAAAATCCAGTCTTAGTTAATCAAGATAATATCTACACACCTTAGGGGGGAATTTGATATCAATGTTAACATCGCTGGTCTTAAAAGCAAATCTAGTTAAACAGGAGCCATACATCCTCAGGGAACAGTCTGGAGAGAGAGAGAAACATAATTAACAGTTAGTAAATGAATTTTTCTTTAGTGGATGATGCATACCTTGCTTCAGATACTACACCTCACAACTGGCACTCCCAGATTAATCAACACTGAACCTCTTTCTCGCTCTTGTGAAGGGTAGGCATTTCCACAACACAGCATCACAGGAAAACAAATAACTCAAATACTGTAACCACCACATGTCCAAACATTTTCTAAGCTGTTTTAAAGATTTTTTGCAATGCAGCTTTAGTTCTGTTTGTTTTTAATATAAAATTAAATATGAAGCAACAATAACTCTCACCATCTCAGTGTAGGATTTTATATAACAGCTTTTGTTAACTACAGCTTTATTTCACTGCAGCTCATAGCCAATTATAAAATTCTTTGTTGCCTCACAGACTTCTGGATGAGGCACCAATCTGTTGATTCCATCAGCAAGTTCCAACACACAGTTCATTACAAAATATGTATATTAAGCATAACTTCAGTATAATCCAAGGCACAGAGAACAGTGTGCATTCAGTGGTTTAGTTATTGCAGTTACCCAGAGAGATGCAGAACAGATCTAAACTAACCAGGAAGTACCTACTCAGCAATAATATGAGAAATGCCATCTCATTCCATAGACAATAACTTATCCCAATTCACAATGAAATTTTTGCAGATGAAAACTTTCCTGTAATAGAAATTAGGGTCTTCCATACTTAAATCAGCTGAAAAATGAGGGTGCTCTCAATCCTTCCCAAATCCAACACCCTGCTCAAGCAGGGTCACCTAGAGCAGGTTGCCCAGACTGTGTCCAATTGGGTTTTGAAAATCTGCATGGATGGAAAGATCACAACATCCCCAGGCAACCTGTGCCAGTGTCCAACCACTCCCACACCAAAGAGGGTTTTTCTAGTTTATCTTCCTTCATGTGTGCTCTAACCAAACTCATTCAATCAGAAACATCAACAAAACTACTTTTAAAAGAGAAAATAGATCTTACAAATACATTGTTTCAAGCCTATTTTCACTGCCGAGAAACCAGCCCTCTCAGAATGAAAGTCTGTATGGCTAATAATAATAATTTGCAATTTCTTCCAATGGCTTATCATAGTCGTAAGAATTTTTGCATAGTTCTAATGTGAGGTCAAGAGGAAAATCATGCCAGAAGATCAGATGTTTTCTACACAGTGCATGAATTAAATTTTTCTGAATTTCAACTTAGGAAAACACATTCACTAAAACATAGCTGGCTTTGAAAAGGAGAATAACAAACTGTCATTTATTATTACAGGCTTCCCATTCCACTACTCCTACACCTCCACAGAAGCTCATCAGTCCAAAAAAGTCAGCCAGACAAAGTAACAATAATTTTCCTGAGCATTTATGTAAAAATGTTATGTGAAAAAGCTTTGTCTTATGCTTCCCACTGTCAGTAGAAAACTCCCTAGAGTGTCAGAACAGAAGTCTGCATTAGAAGCCACTTACTATAGAGCAAACAGATTAGCAAACCTCACCCTACAAACCCCTATTCTATTCAGCACGTTATGTTTGAGCAGATATTTCATAGAGCATCTAAAACTAAAGCTGATCATCCTACACATTAAAAAAAAAAAAAAAATCTTTCTTACAGCCATATTTTTATAGAGCAAAGGGAAAAAATTGGTATTTCTAAAACAAATGGACCGTATAGAACAACATCCGATTGCAACATACAGGAAATTAAAACATTTAAAACCTTTTTTTGGCAATGAGATTAATATTTTCTTCTGTTCAGATACACTGAACACAAAAGCATTGCTACCACAAAGTTAACATCACTTCAGCTCTAAAAATCTGATTTCAAACTCCCAGTGCATTAACTGTAGGAGCTGATGGGAAATCAATGCAAAGAAGAAAATGTTAAACATAATAATTCTTTTTATGTTATCCCACCACTTTAAAGAGGATCAATAAACACATCAAAAAGAAGGCCAAATAAGCGCAATCATATTTTCCTCTTTTTGTACATTTGTTAATTCTTTTAAAACCAACTGCCAGCCTGTATTTAAAGTCTGTATATATTAATACTGTACACTATCAAGATTAATTAATTAATTAACCCCAAATGCACTAATTCATCATTAATGAAGGTATCAAAAATATATATAAAAATAATGAAAAATTTTCACCTAAAGCAAATGGAGACTACTACGAATACCTGGTAAGGGCTGTTGAATAATTTTCTCCATCTCGTTTACAATTTCTTGCCGAATTCTGAAGTCCTCATCTGAGATGCCTTGTTCATTTGCTGCCTCGATGAGAGTGAAACTCAGAGCAGCCAACTGTGCAGACGAGGGTGGTGGGAGCGCCCGCAGCTCGTTTTCTTCTTGCTTTTCCTGAAAAATTGGTGGATGACATAAGTAAATACTGGTATTTTAAGAAGAAAAGGCTATCTCTTGCTGCTATATTGGAACACACTATCTGCTGTTTGTGTCCTGACCAAACACTTCCAAAGGGAGGAACTCTGCCTGGCCTAGCTGGCAAATACAATAGTGTGGTCCCAGGAATGAGAGCAGATGCTCAGTGCTTAAAACAGAAAAATGTCGTTTCACAGCTGGCAGCTGGGGAGGGAATCTTCTGTATTCCATTCCTGAAGCACATTTTGTTACAGTTCTGAAGCAGAATCCATCCAAGAAAATAAAAAGCTGTAATTGTTCCTACATCATAAAAGTAACTGAGCTGGAAAAGTCACATGGATTTTTCAGAGTGGATTGTACTTGAAGGAAAGATATCAGAGGCAGAAAAAGTATTCCTAGCTCCAAGGGAATTTTATAAGTTGAGTCCCATTACTGCTTAAACAGCCGGTTCCAGAAAGGACTGGATTTAGTGCACCCAATCCAACACCAAGAACACGTCAGATGCATCAAGTCATTTGGGACTCAAGTAATTTGGGACTAAGTACAACAACCCCTTGCTTCATGAATGCATCAACTACATGAAAGATACAACTAAAATAAATAATAACCATAAAATAAATACACATTAAGAAAACACAGTACACTATGAAAATGCTTGTTGAGTTCTAGGCTGCATCTCTCAACACTTCTGTTCTTATCTGAACAAATAAAGTGTGAGAAAGAATATGAGCATTTTAAAAGTAGAATGGGATTTTTTTATGTCACCACATTAGGATTTTTCTTGAGTTGGGAAACCACAACTGCTGCTGAGCTTATTTGATTGTCATGTATCTCATATAGCTGTAAACAGGAGCATTTTATGAAGTAACATTTAAGACAGTTACATAGGTATCACCATAATGCTGCACACAACATAAAGCTATCTGCGATAAGTGTTAAAAAGTGAAACTGCTCCCTGTCCTCCAGAATTCCATTCAGTGCTGAAGAAACCTCATTGCTCCTTCATGCCCAGATGAAAAGCATGGTAAGAAAGTGTTTATAGATCAATCATAGGGCTGGCTCACTTTTTTAAGCATGGTGCAACTTAGGAGACAATGAGAGAACCAGAATCCTTTACAAATAATCATTGACCATAATGTAAAAATGTTACTTTCTGAGATTTAAGGGATTTATGGCATTTGGAATCTTCCAGGTGATGACTTGCACACATTTTAGAATTAGACCATTAATGAAAAACAGAAGTATGGCAAGAAATGCATGGAAACATATGAAAGTAATTTGACTGAATTTGGGGGAATGGCTATAGAAAGAGTCATTTTAATCACCTAAATCACAAAATCCAACATATTGGGGAATCTGTAGTTCTTCATCAGCATTTACAAAAATGGGCTGGCAAGAATATCTGTGCATGTTTTATTGGATTTCTTGCATGTAACAGTTCTTTAGAGCAAACCATAGCACTATGGTATCTGATACGGAAACTGGTTTTCTCTGCGTAAGCCTTAGAACTGTTTTTCATATTAAGCACCTCAATAAACCCAGGGTGATGATGAACGAACTGAATCCTTCCCTCCTGTAACACTTCTAAAGTTCACAAGTCAGCTAAAGTAAAAAAAACCAGAAAAATAACATCCTCAACGCCACCTCCAATCCCTGGAGGTCTTGTTACCAATGGCATTATTTTCAGAAAATAGAAAAACTGAATGTATTTTTGTGTAATACATATTTCTCGTCTAAGTTACCTTGCATTCTGTTACTAAAAGTATGATGAACTGCTCACTACTCAGAGACACTAATTCAGAAAAAATTATCAAAACTGTCCTTTCCTCTCTGGTTGGACAAATCAACAAGCCTTTCCTCTTAAACAGAAAACAGAAATTTGTGGCTCTCTGCCCAGCAGGCAAACTTTCATCTAAATGAACATGAGCAAAGAAAACAAACCACATAACAAAAAAAAATAAAATAAAAAAAAAAGAGGAGTGTAAGAAAGAAAAAGGTAGTCATAATTTTGTTAACTTACCATTATATTTTTCTTATGACGTTTTTCCTTAATATGCTTGTGGGCTCCCTGGATATTTTCAATGTGGACTAAGCAGAGCTTGCATAGATACTGACAGTTGGTGTATTCTGGGGAGCGCTGAGAAAAAAATTGCCATAGATTAAAACAAATATTTCTACCAGTAGTGCCTGAAAAACTCAATTCTTTGATTAATAAACTGTACTTAACTATCATGTAACACTTCTAATGTAAAGGTGCTTTGCAAACATTAGGCAATCTTCAAAAAACAAGTAGAAATGGATTTTTACCTGTATGACAAAGAGGGGAGAGTGAGGGAAGGAAGTGAGATGACTTGAATATTACATTTCTCAGTAAATTTAGTGAGGTAAGATTAAGGCTGAAGAGTGTATGCTTCTTAAGGCTGACCTAAAGGCTAGTAAGCCATTTCCCTGTCAGGTGAAGCTTTTAATTACCGGATAAATCTCAGCATCTCCCCACCTTTCTCTGATGAGGAAATGGCACCAGCTCGGCCATGTCCTGCTCCGCTGTTGTGTCACCCGGTGCTGTCTGCACGGAGCAAGGGCAGCGGCTCTGCCCTCTTAGAAAGGGTGGGGCCAGGCAGCCTGGGGGAACACAGCCACTTCCTAATCCCTGTGCTCGGCCAAGGTGGGAACCTCTGGCAAGGGCTGATGCTACTCCACTCTGATGGATGCTCTGGGATGCTCAGAATTGGAGACACTTGCAGAACAAGCACCTTTTTGCACACACAGGCTGGCAGAGATAAAGTACACAAATGAAGAGTGGCCGCCTGGGAGATCCCCGAGTCTGCAAGAAGCAGCCAAACATCCAGAGATGATGGGGAAGAAGGGAACCTGTTTCCCCAGGGTCCACAATGGGATAATGTGGAGTTTATTCAGCTAGGAAACCATTAAGACCTCCTAGACCCAAAGGCAGAAAGGACTCTGCAAAGAGAAGGGACTATTCCCAAATACTCTGCTTTATGTCTCATCCTGCAATTGTATTTTCTTGCTCTAACAGATCACAGCTACAGAGATGGGAAACCTTTTGAAAAGCTCACTGCAGAGCCAAAAGGGTTAAAAAAAAAACCCACTTTAGTTTTTCTCCAGATTTCTTAGACTTTTCAAATAACTGGGAGAGAAAAAAACTACTTTAACATTTTCATCCTAATTCTGGGAGAGTAAAAAACTACTTTAACATTTTCATCCTAATTCTAATACATCTATATTTACTAAACCCAAAAAGTATACTGAAAACACCAGGTGTTTAAACAGTGGCACAGCAATGAATGAACACCATTTTAAGACACTGAGGTGGACCACAGATCAGTTAAACAAATCTGACTTACCATATGGAGACCTAAACCACTGTTAAATTTGGGCAAGTTTTTCTACTTACTGCTTACTGAGTTTGATCTTTTGCTTTTGGAAAAAAAAACACAGGCTGATACTCTCCAACTACAGAGTAAATATCAATTTAAAATATTGCTTTATTACTAATTTTCTTTAACCCTATTTTTACAGGTACCTAGTAAGATGAAATTAAACATCCATTTGGAAAACAACTTATAGACAGTTACACCTGGCAACCTGGGAAGATTCAAGTATTTGATGCCTGATGACTGAAGTAGACAAAAAATATTTTACCATTCTTTTATAATAAAGTGAGTATCAGCAGTAAAAGTATTTTTGAAAAAAATCATGTTTCTTTACAATATTGGTCTGCAGTATTATGCTAATAGATGTTGCCAGGAAGTCTGAAGCATGTAATAACTTTTATTTTGTGTTTATTGTGAAGACTTTTAAAATCATCTAATTATGCTTAACTCCAATGAAAAGGGTAAAAACTCAAAATAACAAGACAGAAAAGTTACAGACTACTACTTGTGTAAGACAGATGTGCCTAAATAAGCCAGGTCTCGTGAAATTTGTCCTTGGATACTTAAGGAGCTAATCTATAAAGTAACCACATGAGCTGGTTTAAAGAACTCATAGAGAACGGGAAGGTTCGAGATCATCAGAAAAGAGAAACTTAAAGGGCTAAATAAGATGAGCCAAGGAATTAGACACCAGCCAGAATTAGCATTCAGAAAAATACTGTAATAAATGTTTAATAAGCACATACAACCTGATGTGCTACAAACAATTGCCCTAACCCAATCTTAGGGTTGCTTTTTTAAAGATCAGTCACAGCTCTTGAAGCAGCAGCAGCAGACGTTGTATTTTAATTTTACAGTCTTTGTCACTTGTCATAGTATCAGTCTCAAAAGGAGACCATAAATACTATCTAAATAAAGAACAGTAAGGTGGGAGCAAAATTGCTGAGAGAACTGTCCTCAGAGTACTCATACCTAGAAGCATGTGCCAAGTATTCTTCAGCAGGGGACCTTCTGGGGGCAGAAATTTCCACACTTTTGTTGAAGAGGTAGGAAATGCAACAGAAAGTGTGCTGACTATAAATGTAAAAGATATTGACTTGGAAGAAGATACAGAAGATGTAAAATGACAAAAGTACAGAGATCACAGAAAGCTAGAGAAACAGAATAAATAACCTCCAACTAAACAATATCACGGCGAAGTATCATTTCTTAGGTATTATCAACTGCAAAACATACAGGGCTGGGAACACCTGATGGACCAATTCTTAAGGAAAGGTTATGGGAGTCATTGCTGCTCCAACATTAAGCCATCATCCTACTACTGCTAAAAAAGCAGAGATCCTAAATGAAAATGCCATATTTCAGAGAGATGAAGTCAGCTTTCCTCTTTATATGTACGACTTCAGCTGAAATTGCATGTCCAATTCTGAACACCACTTACACAATGGGTGTCTAGAGAAAAGCAACAAGAATGAACCAGGAACTAAAAGCCCCCAGGACCAATGAACAAAGAGAGCCTAAAGAAGGTTTGACTGCAGGAATGGGAATGATTTTCCCATGTGCAGAATGGTATGAAAAAGAAGCAATAAGCTTTTGGTTATTCTCCTAAGACAACATATGAGGGTTTAAAATGCTTCCATTAGACAGTAACAAAATCTTTTGGTTTACCTAGACTGACTTCAACATTTGTGTCACTAGAGACAATATTAAGAACAATTTAGGTGAACATTTTTAAGCTGTCGTCTCCAATATAGAGACTGAGACTGGTGAGACATAATATGCTGAAGAAAGCTCAAAGTTCTTTTCAGTCCTGCATTCTGAATTTCCAGAGAACCAGACTTAAATCTTACACAAGAAAATCTTATTTAAATACTGGAACTGTAAACCTTCAGATCCAGAAAATTTAAAAAATACTGCTCTGCAAAGGCTACATGTGTCACAAAAGGAACACTAAGTTTCCAATCCATATCATCTGCCACGATGAAAAACTAGTCAACTACTGGAGACAATATCTTAGATCAGAAAGTGACTCATTATTAAGAAGAAAGAAACAGAAGCAGCAGGCTGTAGTAGAAATACCACCCAACCAGAAAGATGGTGATGATAATGAAAGAGGACACACATTTTCTTTTTTATTTGATAAATAACCCAACCTACTTTTTCAAGCCGAGAGATATAATCTCTTTCCAGACGTTCTTCAGCTTGTTTCAATCCTAGTTGCTGTTCAACTGTCAGATTAGATTCATCAATAACACCAGTGTTTTCTAAATAATCCGCTTCCAATGTATGCTCTTTTGTTGATTCAGAATTCTTTATTTTACCTAAAGCAAGAAACAGTTACTTTCATCAGAGTAACTCAAGGAGACAAAAAGTGAAAATTAAGAGTACAGAGCAGCTAAGAATCAGACAAAAATTAGAGCTACATTCCAGTTTTTTGTCCAAACACTGGCCAAGATCACCTTAAACACTAAAATCTTTCCAGTATGTTAACCAGTATTTTAAAAAGACTAATTTTATTTTAAAGAGACTATTCTGCTACTAAGAGTGCTGGCCAAAACACAAAATAAAAAGGTAGACTAATTCTTTGTTTCAGTCAAATTCAGTCAATTCAGTCTCTTAAAGCATTCAAAGCAAGAAAGGGTTTTGCCATCCAGAACAGAGTAAACAAGATCCTGATGCCCTACTGTAAAAGAAATAATAAATATTAGGCATAAAATTATTGCACACAACACATTTTTTTAAGGAAGTAAGTCAGAGAACTGCCTCAAAGACGTTCACCCAAATGACCCTACGGAGCCAGTCACCAGGCAATCCCAGCCCTCAGCCTGGAAGCTGCTGGAGTCACACCTGAACGCTCCGGGACACCTCTCGCCCACAGGCAGCAGCCACTGAGCTCTGCAACGCTGCTGCTCCCAAACTCAGCCCAGTGCCACAGGGCCAGTTCCTCCACATGCCTATGCATTGGTCACAGGCCACTCATCTCCACAAACATCTACAGCAAATTGTTCCAGTCACTTTTACATAAGCAAAAGAAAGGGTTATTTGTGCTTTGTCTTTTCTTTTCCTTTTTCTTTCCTTTCAAATGAGATCGGTGCCCCCAGACTAGCAAGAAATCAAAGCTGAGTAAGTTTTCACGTCCTGGTTTCTTAGTGACAGATGGTCCCCACAGTACATAATGGTGGTCTACAAAGAGCTGACTGATCACAGGATGCTGCCACTTGAACTTGTTTTTCCTGTTGAACACTATTAAGACAGCTAAAAAACCACACACTTCATTATTTTCCTTGTATTTCCATGCAAGCAACTGCTGTAGCTGTGGGAAATACTTCAAACAGAAGGTCTATACTATCTGGCATCTTAAAACAGCATTTTCATTAAAGAAAAAAAGCATTCTAAAGAAGTGTGACAAATCCTGAGCTATGGAATTAACCTGAGAGACAAAGCTTGATCAATATATTTAATTTTCACATTGAAAAATATGTGTAAGAAATGCACACTCCTAAGGGTAACCACTGATGGATGACAGGTATTCCAGAGCTCCCTAAATCAAAAAGCCACCTGCCAAAGCCTACTCCAAACATTTTTAGTAACAAAAAGAGCACAACGGTCACAGAAAATAAGTAAATATTTCCCCTCTACCTATAATAAGAACTTTTCTTGCCCATTTTTCCCCTGATCTTTCTGAAAAGCAGTAATAACTGGCATTTCCCTGAGTGGCAATGATATTAGGAAGGGTTCCCCCTTCATAAGACACCATATTCACAAAATTGCCTAAAACCCACGCACACTAAGTAGCTTACAAAGACGTTTAGGTCTCAGGCATAAGAAAAAAGGACAGCTATTATCATAATCTCTTGTTCTCTAAGCAATATGCTTGTATTAACATCATGTTCTCTCTAAATGCAACCAGCAACTTCGTACATGTGAAAAAAATAACACGAACAGAAACATTTCAAAGCCCATTTCAGACTGTCAGCAATTGCACCAGAAGAAAATGGAATAAGGCAATGTTAACTAATACTCACTGAAGTCATCAGGCTTATGTTCCATTTTTCTTTGATCTGCAGCAGTCTTACCAGGATCACCAGCCTGATCAACACTAGTCTTCAAAGTATGAACTCCCACTGGATTTTCCAGCACCAGTTTCCCTTTCTGAGTAGCAGTTAAGCTTTCCATACTGACCCCATTCCCTGAAACATGGGAGCCTGGAGCGTTTTCTCCCACTGGCTGGGCTTTTGTCTGTTTCAGGCTTTCCATTGCTGATGATAAATTAGAAAATTTTTTTGCTTTTCCATGACTTCGATCCTGAACGTTTGATCCCAAATCTTTAGTTCCAGGAATACAACTATTTACTTTGCATGATTTATTTTCCCCTTGTTTTTCAGAACAAACATCATTTTGTTTACTTTTTCTGCTGCTATTCCCACTTGGAGAACTTCTCCCGACATCCTTCACTGATTTGTCACTTCTATTATATTTATAATTTTGATTAATTGTAACTTTGACTGTTTTGCCTTCCTCACAGACAAGACGGACAGACTTCCTTGGGTCATGATTTCCATTCTTTGAGCTCTTGGCCTCTTCCATTATAGTGAAGACCTGCTTCTCCTGTCTTGAGACCACTTGAAGTGCAATTCTTCAGCAATTTGCCGTTGATTTTAAATCCTCGGTGCAGGAAGGATCGTAGCTGATTGTCTGCTGAAGAAATAATGATAAGACATTTTTAAAATGAAGGAAAAAGACTAATTCTCTATGTAGACAACACATTAAATAAGCTTCCCTAAAGGAAGGTGTTAATACAAATTATTACAGGAAGCATATTCCCCCCACAGGCATAAGTGCATTCTCACAATACATTCCAGTATTAAAGTAAAACTCATGAAAATTTTCATCATTTTGATTTGAAAGAGGAGAGCTATGAGGAGACAAAAAAATGGCAGAACACGCTAAAAAACGCTCAGTGATAAACCTGCCAACAGCTTGCTTTTTTCTTTCCTTCCTATTTCTGGCTTTCTGAACAAAAACAAGAACCAAGATGTCTGCAACTACACTGGGGAAAAAAAAAAAGAAAAAAATTAACACATCTAAAAAGTACCACTCAATAAACACACAGCTCAAATTAGCCACTAGAGGAAACTAATTCAGTTTCCAGCAAGCAAGCTCCATTTTATTAACTGATTTAAAAAAGCATTTAGAGATATAGCTCATAGTATTAATAATAAACCTGACCAATCACCTGCACCTCCTATTCTCATATAAATTGTCTGCCAGCAATTAAATAAGATTAAAAAAAAAAGAAAATACAAATAGTAAATATTTTGCTGCAGATTAACTTTCCTCATCTAAACCTCAGGCCTTTAGGTGGTATATGATCATCTGAGGTGTATGTTGGAGACAACTCAAAGGCTGTGTTTCCAGTGGGAGGAGGTTCAGCACAAGTGGGTCTGTTTGTAAGGAATTAGTCTTATTAATATAGAAAATAAAGGCAAGACTCTGCAACAAGAACTTGGATTTTTTTTCTTGTAACAACATTCAGACAGCAATTGAAATGAAGCATTAGACAAAGAAGAAAATTATTTTTGTAAAACCATAGCAAAATATGGAGTGCAGAGTTTCTCTCTTTCCTGTCCAGATGCATATTTGCTAGGTAAATGCATGACCCATGGAAATTTCTCAGTTTTAGAGAACTCATCACTTACCATTTAGTGAAGAAAATAAATAATAGAAAAGTCTATGAATTAGAGCTATTAAAAGTATCACAGCATACTTTTGTACTTTAAAAACAAGAAACAGAATGAAGATTTAAAGATTAAAATGTCTGCTTAAAAAAAACCCCAACAACCAAAAAAACCTTTCTGAATATTATCAGTATAAAGTACAGTAGGTTTTTTCAGGCTATATAATACAGTTACTATCTCATTTTAAACAGACACAAATCAGAAAATACTCCAGAACACAAAGCATGTACTAAAAGTGGTTATCTTAAGTCTCTATTTATATAATTGAAAATACGTATCTTTCAAAGGTGAAAAATCAAAGAAACAAACAAAACCCACAAGAATTTTCCTGAAGATGCTCCTAGCATCACGTTCTTTAGTAAAATATAAAAACTAAAGAAGAAAAAAAATCTCTATTCCAAAATTTGTTCCAATGGCTAAGTATTTTATCTCACAAATACATTCAGTCAATATTGCAACTATTTTCTATTAAACACTGATTGCACCTGGTTCTTACTTCTAGATCAAAAGTCACAAAGATTAAATAATATTTGCCTTTGGATTGTAGCCAGTATTTCCCACAGCAATTCTAACCAAAAAGCAGCAGGAACTCCTGCCCAGCTGTACCAGCACTGCTGAAGCCTCAGGGTGGTAAGGAGAGCCCGGGGTCCCCCCAGGTTAGCTAAATTCAGGTTAATCCAGTCCCTGAGCTCAACATGAAGCTCTGCTCTAGGGATGGTGAGCTGTTACAGCTCTGTACACGTCACTGTCTTTAAACTCTACGGTGGGTTTGGTTTTTAATTTCATATAACCAGAAGAGAAATGGGAGCATGATTTTTCCAATTCTAAACTAATCATGCTTTACTTGTTCAACCTGAAGAGAGGAGGAAAAACTCCCTAAACCAACAAACAAACCCGAACCACAAAGACACACAGCAGTTCCCCCTTCAGCCCCGGCGGGGAGCACAGCGAGGCCAGGTCCTGGCTCGGGGGGAAGCAGCGCAGGGCAGCCCCCGCTCCAGCCGGAGCAACACCGCCCTTCCCCACGCCGTGCCCACTCCACCGCCAGGGCTGCTCCCTCCCTCGGGCAGCTCTGCCGGCAACCAAACCCAAACCGGAAAACCAATCCAGCTTAACATAAAGCTGGCACCAGGCAGGAGGAGGAGGAGCACGCCTGGCAATAACAAACAACTCGTAGGGTGGGGACAACTCCTGTTGGCACCACTTCCAGATTAAAGCTACCATGAAACTCTGACATTGGAGGAGAAGTGGGGCTTTTTTTTTTTTTCCTAATGTGTCACGTTGTTAAATTTTGAACGCAGATTTTAAAAATATATGCAAAAATTATTCAATTATTTGATCTCATCCATTCAATTAAATACACAATTATATATTCAAAGAGAATATATAATCTTTAATCAAATGTATAAATGTGATGGGGAAAAGTAACTAAAGAAATCGCTAGTAAAAACTAGAACACAGCTAATAAATTGAGTACTGTGATAGTATTACACATCAAGAATGTAATCAAATGTAAGTAGATAATGTTAAAAAGCAGATATAGTCTTTATTCCTAAGAAATATGAATAAAGAGAGGTCATGACATTTCATAACACAAGAATAGTCTGTACGAAATAAAAGTTAGGAGTTCTACAACGAAATGCAGAATCTGAAATGCAAGTGTAATAATAATGTTGTTGAACTTTGGGACTTCTTTTTCTTTCCTTTTGCTCTTTAATACTGAACTGATTTAGCAAACAAAAAATAATTTTAACTGCTGCAACATATTCAATAGTAACCAAATCTCACAACGAACTGCAAAATAAACCAACTAATAAATCTTAGTATGAGAAACAAAAAGAGACCTCACCTGAACCCAGGACAAACACAAAAAGATCATCCTCTGTCAGATATCGGCCATCTACATGAGGCAAAGGCAGAGAGGGAAATGGGGAAAGGAGTGCCTCTAAAAAAAATTATTTGGTTGGAAACAAAACACTCAAGTGGAGTGAATCAGTGCTGAGGTGGCATCTTTGTAGAAACCTGGATGGCACGTCTTATTCACAAGCTCAGGCTCATACCAAATTGCCAGACCTGGAATCAAAGAAGAATTTTCTCCCAGCCAGGCTGGCAACAAAACCAGAGCATTTTGCCTGCGTCTGCAAAGTGGGGTATGATTAACCTGTCGAAACCAGTTCAGCATATTTCAATAATTCAATATCCCCGTGTTACACAGGACTCAGTTTCCCCTGACTTCTGAGTGTACAGTGCCAATTACCCCTCTGAAATATAGCTCAACTCTTGGCTCTTTTAGAAAACTAATCTAGCTGAAATATAACAGCTTGAGGTCAGACAAGAGACAAGATACCATCCGACTTTATACTCCAGAAAAGTATAAAAATCTATACATACTTACAGCAACCAAATTAAAAATGTTTAAAATCGGCTTTGGTTCAAATTCATTTTAGGCTCACGAAATGAAGAAATGAGAATGTTTCACTTTCATTTCTGCCAGTTTCTTTTGTTTCCTCCACCTTGCAGACTACCATTAGAAAACTCTTCATCTGAATTGCAAAGAATCAGACTAAGGCTTACTTCCAAACGCGGGGGGGAACAAAACCACCAAAAAACTTTCATGAAGATATTTCTACCTCTTCTACCACTTCTTCCTCTCAAGTTGTTCCACTGTATTCAACTCTCTCAAACATATACATTCTGGGTCAGACTTTTTCATAACAGGGCCTCTTCAAAGATGAAGGCCAAGTTAAACTGTGAGCTCTTGCATTCTGAGTTGCTCTTTTGCAAAGCTTTTTTTAATCATTTCATTAACAGCAGAACTGACTCCACCTGGTTTCCTACACATGCATTTTGTGCTTCTCTGTCACACTCTCTATCACAGCCCCTTGGGCAAGCAGAGCAGACGTGCTGGAGCCCTGTCTGGTTTGTAGCTACTCCCTACAAGGAAATGGAACTTCCTTCTGCTTCCCCCTCAGCAGAGACCTCTCCTCTGTTGAGGCATAATTGTTCCAGAAAACAGAGAGAAACTCAATGACCCTTTGACACTACTTCAAATGTGTTCTAAAATGTGGTCCCAACTGGCTGAAATGTCCAAAAGTAGGGACTACAGCATAGAAAGGCAACTAATAGGAAAGAGAACAAGCTTTCAAGTCCTGTTTCCCTGGGGAGTACTAGATAAAATATGAACACAGAAAGTACTACAAACATAAGTGTTATCACCCTGTTTCTATAAAGCATTCCCTCCTTTGAGATAGGGAGACTTGTATTTTATCCAAGACCTGCTTTTATCTCTCCCATTATGATTGTCCTTAAGCTCAAATCTCCCAGCCAGCCTTCCAACAGTAAGTGGGGTGATTAACCTCAGTGGCCCCCTCGCCTCACTACCAATATAGCCCAAGCTGAACTTCCTCAACAAAAATAAAAGGAAATTCTGCAAACAAAGGTTACAGCCACAGTCAGGAACAATAGGAAAGGTTGTCTTCTGCACTCTGCAGCAGACAGCAGGAATGCAGCACAGGTGATGTCTACAGATACCCCTAATGTGCTGGGGTGGGGGGGTCTTTTCTGACTGTTTACAGCCTTAGGCCCATTTTTCTGACAGAGAACTACAAATCATTCAAACCCCTCCCATGTTCTTTGTCAATAGTTTAAAAAAAATTATCACACATTTATTTTTGGTTTATGATGAATTAGACATAACTTAGTACAAACTACTACTCATCCTTGATGTTTTTCCAAAGTACTTAAAACTAAAACTATCAGAGATTACTGGCCACTAAAGCGCTTGACTCCACCAGCACTAAACCCATCGATATTCTTAGTAACAAACCTAAGTGCTACATAGTGTTCCAGAACTCCTTCTTACTACAGGCTATAGAATTTATCCTAGTAAGTGTAATACTGTCAAAATCTACCCAGAAGGAAGTCAGCACAGTGCACATAAACTTTAACACACAAATCAAGGATGCAACCAAAGTGGCACTCTGGGCTCAGTGAAGATAGGAAGCTCTGATGCTGTATTTACAACATGGAAGATTGAAAACTTCTAAGGAGTCATCATTAGATAAATAACTGTTTATATATACATATGTAAAAATATATAACACTACAAGATATCTGATTTACAAAAGTACTGGTGAATAAATGAAGTAACAAGAAAGGCTTTGGCTGATACAAAACTTAGTAACATATGCAGGTGCAAATATCTTACAATTAAATTTTGAAGTGAGCAAAATATGCTGGATGGGAGATCCATAAGGGATATGGTTGTTACAGATCACTCTGCATTGACTCACTGTTTTTTCTACAGCACTGTATGACTCACTGAGAAGGTGAGAAAAACTAGCATCACCCAAGCCAAGAACTACCTCTTTCTGACCCTACTACTGCTGCTGCCTCCCGTGCCAGGCTCGGGAAAGCCATCCTCTCTCAGTCACACCTGTGACACAGCGGTGTTCCAACAGTCTCCCCACCCCTCTATTTCATATAGACTCCTCATGCTTTTGTACATTTTGGTTCTGATCCTACGTTTTACTGCAATAGCCCTTTACACCTCAGACCAAACTGCAGCAAACCTTGAAGCCGAAAAAGGGGCAGCACCTGCTCCAAATCTCCCCAAGTGCTGAGAGCAGAGCAGGAACTGATATAAGGGAGCTCTAACTTCAAAAACAAACACACAACATCAGTCCAAGTACCCATGAGGAGGCTGGGACAGCACAATACAGCACTACACTGGTTTAGAGCCTTTCAGAGGCTTCCAGAGAACTCAAAACATCACAAAACTGGTTTAAGCAGCAGCTACACACTGAAACCAATTTTTTCACCTTGATCTTAACCTCCACTTATGCTCAGTGCTACGCTAAATGACAATACAGCAGTATGTATTGTGGCGTAGAAGCTTATCTGGATCTTGTATTTAAGCAACAGTGAGCCCTTCACCCAAACTGGAATCCTTGAGGGGAGCGATGGTCTTTGAACTGCTCCATACCAGCTGCAAATCAGTTCACAAACCACAGCGAAAGCAAACAGATCTTCTACCAGTACCCTTATGCCTGTTCACCAGCATCCAGCACTTTCACTGCTGAAAGAAACATGCTGAAAATCACAACTTCAGGAGAGCTGTCAAGAACACAGCCACACAGCGAACTGAGGCACAATAGCCTGTAACACAAAACTGACTCCAGGCTCCCGTGTCAAGCTTTGCTGACACCGAAAACTAAAATCTGAAAGTTACTTCTTGCTGGCAGTAGTATTTCATGCATCAACAGAAATGAAAATAAAATCTAAGAACATCTGATAAATTGGGTTTTTTCCAAAGACTTGCTGAAACCTTAGAACCAAAATTACAAACCAAGGATATAGTATGAGTACACATGCATGTATGCATGCATTTCTGTGGAAAAAAAAAGAGTAAAAATTAAATTAATGTGAATTGTTACAAAATTTAGGTCTTTTGTACTTATAAGTTAAACAATTTATCAAGCAATATACAAAATAGTCTTAATGTGCCAAAAGCATGAGAAACGTTGACTTCCACTGGATCGCTTCCATTGTGCAAATTAATCCACTAAGCAAAGTGCAGAATCCTTCTATGAGTTCTCAGCATAAGTCAGTACCAGCATTACATTATTTCACTATGATAGTGACAAAAATGTCAACTTAATGTAGTAGAAATGTTTTGTAAAGTTTTAAAAGCCAGGACTGCAACTTGAACACAGAATACACTCTCAGACAGTCAAGCTGCCTTATGGTATCAACATGAATACAACAATCCTGAACCATGACTGACAAGCAGATCCACAAGACACTTAAGGGGAGCTCCTCAGGAATATCTTGCTTTCGAGTACAACACAGGGAAATCCTGCCCCCCTTTCTTTCTCCCCATTGCAGCAATTCCCTTCAGAGGGAGAACCAGATAAATGCCGTGCACAGTGCAGGTGTCCCGTGCCATTTATCACTGCAAGCTGAGGTATGAGAAGAAAGTCCCAGCTGTCCTCTGTGCAAGAACAGAACACAGGAGGAACTTTCTGATCCCTCTGTGTCTATCTTCTGGGAACATATCCCAATATATGTCCTGGGAAAAGGTAATTTTATCACAAAATTAATTTTATGAAGGTTTTCACTAAAGTTAAGTAGAAAAATGATTAAAAAAAGCTCATTGCAAAATTGGTATTTGTAAAAGAGACCTCTTACTCCTAATATAGCATCTTCTGCCAGGTACTGTAATTAAGTCATAGTTCCATGGCTGGCTTACTTTTCTTGTCACGGAAATAATTATGTCATAACTATCTGGGGTCAGACTATCCAAAAAGCAACCACTGAAACCGGGAGCAGAAGTCAAAACCATAAACAACACGTATCCTCTCTTTTCAAGCAAATGGCAACGACCCCTGAATCCACAGCATGATGCTCAGGAAGCCAAGTAATGTGGAGGTGCCATGGATAGAAAAAAAAATTATTAGATCCATACTTAGATACAACTATTTTTTTAATATACTAATCTCTGCCTTAGCTTAAATGCGATTGTATTGTTTCTCTGTGTGTTACAAGCTCATCCTCCTTTGATATACCCAGAAACAACCTTAAAAGCCAGGAGGCCTCAGGTAATATGACACATTCAGCCAACTGGCAAATTGCAACATATTGCAAAAGCAGCAAAGTCGTTCAGCTGTATTTGTATACAAAATAAGCCAACAAAAGAGCACAACCACGTAGGCGAAGGGATGCCTGGGTGTCACTCCAGGCAGATCGTAATCCACGGAAAGGAGAACCTCTCACGGCGGAGCGGGCACGGCTCTCGAGGGCAGCCCCGCACACGGGGCATTTCCCCGTGGGCCTCGCCAACTGCGGTGGTCTCACCCCCCGGATTATTTAATTCCACAGGGCGTACGAACAACAAACCGCACGCACCAGCTCCGGCCCGGATACGCCCCCGGGGGCGGCCCCGGCCCCCCGCTGACCTTGGGGCAGCCCCCGCGCCGCCGACCCCGGCGCTTCCCCCCGCCCGGGCGCGGGGCCGGAGGCCGCGGCGNCGACGGCAGCGGCTCAGTCCGGCCCGGCCGCCATGTCAGCGGCGCGGTGCATTGTGGGGCGAAGGCGGGCGGGAGCGCCCCGAGGGCGGCGGCGCTGCGGGGCGGCGGCGGCGGCGGGGACCGAGCCGGGCACGGTGCCCGCACCACCGTGGCCCTGCCGGGGAGCCCCTCGTGCCTCAGAATCTCTCCCTTGCTGAGGGGGCGACGCGCCCCCCTCCCCGTCTCCCCCGCCGTTCAGGGCCTCCCTTCCCCAGTGCCACAGCGGCAAGAGAGGATGAGGGAATAAGCAGCATTTTTTTTTGTCTTAATTACCCCCCAACAGCCATCCTAGTTTTTCCCCTTGTTTCTCTTCCCAGGCCTCTTCTTACGCATAGAATCAGCAAGGTTGGAAGAGATCTTTAAGATCACCCAGTCCAACCGTGCACCCAGCACTGCCCTGTATCCCCACAGCCACTAAAACCGCAGTACCCAGCGCCGGCTCCAGACGCCTCCTAAACTCCTCCACGGGTGGTGACTCCATCGGGCAACCTATTCACTGCCTGACCACCCTAACGGGGAACAATTGTTTTCTTAGTATCTAATCTGAATCTCCCCTGTCTCAACGTAGAACCGTTTCCTCTGGTCCTCTCCCTGCAGGCCCGGCAGAAGGGGCGGCCCCTCCTCACTACACCCTCCTGTCAGGAGGGCAAGGAGGCATCTGCTCCCCAGGCCCTGCGGAGCAGGTTAGGGCTCGCTGGAGCCCGGGCCTTGATCCCTGCGTCCCCAGGGCTTCTTCCCTTTCTTCTGTGCTCGGTGGAGAAGAGCGAGTGTGCTCCGGGGACCTGGGGAAATTACTCCAGGCTCCCTGACCTTGGCTATGAAGCTGGCCCCGGCGGCAGCCAGGGACAGTGGCTTGGCCAGCGTGCCTGCTGGCAGATCCTCAGGTCTCGGGGGAGAAGAGCCAGCCTGCCGGCTCTTGGCAGTGCTGGACGGTGACCTAAAGGCACTGGCAAGTGCTTGTCTGAGGCAAATCCCTCTGTGATCCAGTACTACCCCTTTCTGGCAGTGAAATGCTGTGTTGTTGGCACTTCCTAGCCCAGGCTAAGGAGGCCTTTCCAGGAAAACAAGGCACCTGAAAGATCAGTGTTGAACTATGAAAGGGGTTCAAAGAAAACTATTAAAAGTAATATGAATAGTAGTGCTGGAAACACTACCTCAGGGAGTCTGTGCAGGCAAACAAAAGTTGCAAAATCTGTAATACAGGATTCTATAAATACTGACAAGACATACTTCTGAATGTATTGTGAAGTCAGCACAATCCTTAGAGGTAACCTGCATTTTTTTTTTTTTTTTGGTTCACTTGAAGTTCACACTTTACAAAATTAGGACTGAGTAGCTCAGGGTATTGCTCACGGGATTCACCTTTAGGTACGTGGGCCAGTCCAGGACAGCAGCAGCAGAAACAGCAGTGCTGCCCTGAGGACAACTGAGGTTAACTGGGTGGTGGTTCCAGCCTATTTCAATTTATTTGACAAAGATTTGATTAGGTTTAGTAGGCCAAAGAGTAAATTGCAGAAGTAGCTAGATTATACTTGCTGCTGGATACAATCCTCCTAGATCAACATTGAGACATGCTAGTCAGCAAACACACGCCAGTTTGCAAACCTGACTGGCATATTTCCTTCAAATAGTTGGATAGACTTTAATATGAACTGGTAGAGCAGTTTGGCTCTGAAAACTTGCACCAGTATAAAGCCAACAATCTTTGACACAGTCTCTTTCTCTGTGTTCAGGAACAATGCCTCCTTCTTTGCTGATGTTAAAGAATATTTTATTGCTGGGAGCAATACAGAAAGATGGCACTAAAAGAGGAAGCAGAGTTCTACTGCCAGTGGGCTATTATTTAAAGAATTCCCCATTCAGTGCCAGTGATCAAAAACTTTCAGATTCTGGGCTCAATTTGTAAGAGGAAATATGACTCTGAAAGCTACTAAATTTTATCTAGAAATCAGAGATGATAATCATAAAGCTGTAGGAAGTAGATTTTATAAAGTCCCTTTCTAGAGCAAAACTTGCTTCTTCTGTTGCAATACGATGCCTCATTTTTAGTCCTATACCCAAGTAACTAAAATATTATTCCTCAAAAGTGTATGTATTGTAGATTTGTTTTTAATTTTCTGACAAAAAAAAAACTTATGTTGATAATCTATTTTTTAAATATTATTTTTAGAATTTACTAGGTTTTAAATATCTTTTAAAACGGATATACCATCATAAAGCCCTGTTCTCTTTCCCTAGATGTGTCTGAAGAAATTCTAAAGCTTCTTAGATAATTTACTTATAAAATGAGGAAGTCATACTTGACTGGCATCTTGGTCAATAGTACAGCCAGGAAAGTGTCCAGGAAAGTACCACTTATCTGCAAAGAAATCCACATTCTCATCACAGTGCATCTTTCCTGTAGAGAGCATGGCAAAAGATTTTCCATCCATCCATCTATATATTTTTGTAGCATATTACATTATTTCTTGGTATTAGGTGTCTACTTAAACTGAAATTCATAAAAAATGTGGAAAATCTGAAATGCTTAAAAACTGCAAATATGTTTTTCAACTAGGTATATATGGCTTCTTCCCTTACAGTAATGCCAGTCATGCTTGAATTACCTAAGCAAATTTAATCAAAATGTCAAAGACCTACCAAAATTCAGTTTAAAAAAACCAAAAAACAAACAAACACAAAGTGAGATTACAAAATGTAATTTTCTCTTCAAAAGATAAATTTCCAATATGCCTTGGAGCCACTCTTAATTGTTTTCTGTAAATCACTGCCTTTTCCTTTTCTTTGCCAAGAACTATCAGAATCATAGCCATCCATGGCTGACCAGTTTCTTGGTCCAAGAAGAAATCAATGACCATCAAAAGCTTTCTATTGTTGTTACTTTGTAAGTACAAATCCTTTTCTTCCAGCGGGCACAGTAGCAAACTGTACAAATGGCATTTTTTTGCAAACAACCCAAAAATGACATCAGTGCACTGGCTCTGAATGTCTGAATGCTTTGCTACCAAACTCAGTTCCTGATGCTTTATGGCTCTTTCTTGCTTGAAAACCCTCTGGCAGTGTGGCTTCTCCCATCTCACACAGTGACACCGGTGGCCTGGCCACTCACTTCTCACCTCTGCATGTGCATGCAGAGCTGAATTTCCTGCAGGCCTGGCTGATGTGGTTGTTTTATGCGACGCGTTGGTGATTCTGGTTTTGCTGACTGTGTGCTGTGATTCGTTCGGAGCACTCACCTCAGTAACCAGTGGCAACCAAGCCGCTGCTGTCCTTTGACATTACACTGTAGTCACTACACGCTATAGTTAGTACATAAAAGAAAGAGCCTTTGCATATCCATCAAAAATCACAACGACATAGTTAGAGCAGGGTCTTTAATAACACCAAGGTCATCGCTTTGATCCTTGTATGGGCTGTTCACTTAAGAGTTGGACTCAGTGAACCTTGTGGGTGCCTTCCAACCCAGAATATTCCGCGATTCTGTGACCGGCATCCCACAGACTGAGCCAACCGGTGCTTTAAACCTACAACCATTCAGTGCACCGCTTCCACCACGGAACGCTCCGTTTCAGAGCGTGTGCATCCTCCAGGGAGCCATCCCGGCGGGTGCGGAGCGGGCAGAGCTGCCGAGTGCCGCAAAAGGCCCGTTTGCAGCAGCGAGGCGTTTGCGGCAGCGCGGCCGGGCCGGGGCCGGGCAGAGCGCGGCGGCCGTGCAGCATGCTGGACCCGGAGGGCAGTGTGGAGCACCAGCCTGCCTCCTCCTTCCCCAAAGTCCTCCTCATCCCTCTAGCCATGCTCCTCGCAATTGCAGCGCTCCTGCTCTTAGCCTTTTCCGCTACGCGGCAGAAGGAGCCTGATTTTTACACTTTCAAAGTTGTAAACATCAGGGGCAAGCTTGTGTCTCTGGAGAAGTACAGGGGCTCGGTAAGTGCGGCGGGGAGGGGCGGCTCCCGCCCGGGCTCACTAACAGGCGGCCCTTGCATGTCCGCGGAGCGAGCGCGGGAGAGAGTGCTCGCAGCCTCGGTGCACACGCGTGTGCCTCCGGGCTGCTCGCTCTGTGCCTCTGCCCTTTGGCGAACACGTCTGGCTAACACGGGCTCCTCTTCAATAAAGCCTTTGCAGTCTAACCCCCGTGTGTGTCCGCGTCTTCTGCTAGCCGCCTGTAGACGTGGCAGGCAGGGAATGCTGCCCGCCTGCCATTCTTGCAGCAGGATGGATTGCTCTGGATTCTGCCTGTTCCGTTGGAAGCTCAGGAATTTTGTGTCTTTGTGTAGCTTACTTCTGGAGTTTATTTCTACCTTTTAACTGCATGACTTCTTGTGTGTTATTCTTACTTAAATCCCATTCATTTTTAATTATCTACATTTTAAAAAAGGGATTTGGTCCGTGGCTGATGGAGTTACCAGATTTTACCCTAGTTAGTAACAACATGAGACATTACAAAGTATCAGAGTATAGTGAAATTGTAACAACATCATGAAAATTATTCTCTGTGGTTTTAGTGTGGCAGCAATATGAAGAAGGGCATGTAGGTAAAACCACATATGGTTTTATGATGTCTTCTAAATTGTATTTACATCTTACATTATGTATTTCTAGGCAGAGTTTTCCATACCATCTTAAAACAATATCCCTGACTATAATCTGATTTTATTTAATTTTATTTTATTAGTGATTTGATAATCTAGAAAAGATGGCCGGTATCTATGGAAAAGTGAAAAGAGAACTTAGCACACTCATTATACTTAATACTAACATAAATCCCACAAGTGCCACTCAGCACTCAAGTGACACATCTGCGATACAGTCAGGCAGTCCAATAGTTTTGCTGCTGCCCAAAAAGGCAGCATCACTTCTCCTTTTCACCCTTTTTCTCCAGCTTTGTATTTACAGCTTCCTTTTTCCCCTCCTCAGATATCTGAGCTCACTGGTCCACAGGAGCAGGTCACTAAAACATTGGCAGGAAGACAGAGAAGCTCTATAGGGAGATGCATATTTTCTTGAGCTCAGCAGAAATGGATGCTGCTGGATTTGGACCAAATGAGAGGTCTAAATCCTATCTGATCAAAGTCCTCATCCCCCTCCATTCACAACTGAGATACAGAAGAACTGGTCCCATGCCCACTCAAATATCTCTATTGGAGAAAAACATGGAAGCTGTTCAATATTGAGCAATATTTGTGCTTTTTTAATGAGCTCCTTCCAAAGGCTCTGTCAATAAATCCTGTTACTGGGGCATGTTTTGTCTGCACATCATCTGCTAATCTGAATAAGCAAATACCACCTGTAGCTTCTCTATCTCAGGGCCAGTATCAACATGGGAAGGAATTAAGGGGGAACTTGGAAGAATTCCTTACAGCCACTCTGCAGAGAGCTGAGGGTGTTCATCCTCTCTGGAACAAGCTGCAGAGTGTGGTCTGGAATCCCATGAACAGACAGGTTCAGAGTGTGTGCTGTACCCCAGTGCTGTGGTTCCAGGCCACCCTCAAGGCTTGGCTGGTTTCATAAAGGGGAGCTCTAGAGCGGTATCTGGGAAAGATAAAACCATTGATGAATGGTATTCTTTGATCTCTGCTAGGCCACATGGAATAGTTTATTCCAAAAAAGTGACATTCAGCTTCTGTGTGGAATAAAAGAAAGATTTGCATTCAGAGATTCTATTAATGTTCAGGCTACCTGCTCTTTGATAATGTATGTGGACAATTTTAAAGAAAATTACAGCAATAAAACACATCCCTTTCTGTCATTATGTTGTCAGAACTCAGTATCAAGATAAAAAAAGGTTAATTAAAACTCCCATTTATTTCTTAAAATAAACTTGCTTAAATCTGCAGTTAGATAAGTAATGTTAAGGCGTAGGTTTATCATAATATTTTAAAGCTATTAAAAGAAAGAAAACATTGTTAAAGTACTACATGTGTGCTGGTGGTGTTTTAAGGAAAGTGAGTCACTAGTTAGCTCCTGGAACAATAGTCTGTTAATTGCCAACCCAGCTTTTACCAGTCTTAAGCTTTCTGGCAGATGTAGAGAAGACATTTTCTTCAATTCAGTCACTCAGCTAATTTATTTAAATAACTACTTAATTGTAGTCAAGAAACTTACTAGGAATTGAAAAAATCCAAAGGCTTCCAGACCATAAAAAAATTTAATAAAATCTGCTATTTCTAAAACCACAAGGGCCGTGCTAAGTATAAACAATCGGTGCAATTCATGACTGACAGGATCATTCTTCAATAAATCGTTATTAATACAAACTTGTGTCTATTCAGATCATCGAAACAATCTTTTCATAGTAAGAAAAACAAAGACTGCTTGATATTAATTTACTTTCTATTTGAGTGTATCTTGATAAAAACCACAATTACCCTCTGTTATAAAGAAAGAAACGGAGATCTTTTACCACTGAGAAAAGAGGTCCACAACTGAAATAGATCAAAAAACTGTCTGGTTCACTGTTTTGTAGAGGTCATCCTTCTGTGATTTTTCCACGCTACCATAAAATGTTGACCCATCACTCATCTACATTAAAAATGAAGGACAGTGATTAGGGTCAGACAAAAATCAAGAGGATCCAAACAAGATTAGTTTTCTATCTAATCTAATTCAGTAATCTTATCTTTTATTATATAATCTGTATCTGATATGCTGTAAGAGGCAGTATTCTTACCCAAAATAGTACCTATTTGGGGGTCAGAACTCTCAAATATCAACTGTTCCCTGCTGTGTTTGTGCCTGTCTCGATGTAATGGTACCAATCTACCACCCAGCTAAGTACAGTGTGCTGGGGTGGAATTAAGCAGTGTCCAGTGCAGTGTCTTTGGAAATCTTGAACCATAGGTACTATAATAACGGAAAAGCATTAGGCACTATAACAATGAAGAACTATTTTTAACTAAATATTATTATTGAAAGTACTGCTAGGCACCTGGGACCCAGGCCCACTGCGATCCGAGAATGCGGCGTTACTGAGTGTGGGTAAATGCACAGCCACTGAATTACTGCACAAATGTTGTTACTTGTTCCATGGAGGTGACAGCTCACTGAGTTGGTGCCATCTGACACTTGTGCCTGCTTCTTCCATAGTCACATGGAGCCACTTAAGAATTTCTAGGTCTAAAACCCCAAGTATCTGTTGTCTATGCTGACAGATCCACAAAGGGTTACTTGAAGCTGAGACAGATCCCTAAATCTGCCCCAGGATTCTTCCCTAAAGGAGGCACTCTGGTGTGAACATTAAGTAAAGCAAGAAGAGTTTTTGCAGTGTTAAATAAATGAGTTCACTACTAGAATGTATGGGTTTTCTAAGCAAAGGGAATGATAGTTTTAAGAGGTCAGACAATAGCTGATAAAGAATTCAGCTGAAATGAAATCATTTTTGTGAGGTCCATTGAACTGTTTGCACTGCACACTAGGTGGTGTGCTTGACTTGCACTCTCGGAGCCTAAAGTCAGGCATATTGAACTTAATTTAAACCATTAATAACTATTAATGGTAAGAAGTCAAAGTACAGCCTCTACATGATAGCAAAAAGAGTGACTGTTATTTATTAAAAATAAAATACTGACCAAAAAAAAATCACCACATGAAATCACTCCTAATACCAGCCATCTGAAAGGTAACTCAGGAAAGATTTTTAAAGAATAATTTTAAACATTCATTGATAAATACTAATAGAGCACAGAAGTTTTCATTACATATGTTAGTCATATTTTTAAGAGGTTTGCACTATTAAATTATGGAATTCAGTAATGGAGAATTCAGTTACAGAGCATGCATTTTTCTAAGGAAAAAAGAGAAGCATAATGTGTCTGCCATCCCAAGAAACGCTGAATGTAGTTTCCATTTGTTTTGGGGGAATATGTTTGGAAGTTTGCACTGTTGTCACTGTGAGCTCTCAGGCCTTTCACCACTATGCCAAGTAACCATTGGTTTTAAACAGCTGTAAATTAAAATAGTTGTTTCTTTTTGAGTGAATTCTTTCAAGCCCTCTTTTTACTTGAAATCAGGTAAAAGTTATAAAGCTTAATTGTTTTCACTGGCAATTAATCCTTCATATCTGTTTTAATATGAACACAATGCCTACACAACCTTACTCCTCCCAAACCTCCAATGACAAATTCTTACATTACCCCTCTATTTGAGAGCAGGTACCAACAGAGGTGAATTCAGTAAGATGTATGAATAATTCTGCATCATGAAAATTCCAAGTCTTAAACTATAGTTAAAAAAGCTTCTAAAATTTCATGTGGAAGAATTACATGTGACTTCAGCTCTTAGTGATACAATTTATCTTTACTTCATACTAAACTACTGTTATCACGATGCTCGGTAAATCAGATTATTTGAAAATAACAGAACTGCCAATATTTATTTTTATGTTCAACATACAAATTCTGTTTCAAGTCCTGAGAGTCTGCAATAGGAATGCATCATAAAATTATTACCTCTTCTCTGAAAAAAAATCTAATTATATGCCATAACTTTGGATGTTTTAGGAGACTGAATTTAAAATTTCAGACAGAGATTGTAAGTATTGTCTGAATGAAAGTGATGATTTGGAGGTGAGATAGCTGCAGGTCATAGTTCATATACAAGTGTACAGGGACTGTTTGCATTGTATCCCCTTGGCACACTGCACCACAAAGAAGATTATACCAACTTGTGCTTTCACAGATTACCTGTCTTCCAGGGAAAATATCGCCACTCCAAATCCACTTTAAATTCAGTAACTGGACTTTGATGATCCTTGTAGGTCCTTCCAACTCAGGATATTCTATGATATTCTATGATGTATGATAGCCATACAGTTATACAAAGCAGAAAATACACAAAGTAATGTTAATGTTTCCTGTAAGAAATTACAAATACCAACATCCCCTTAGCTTTTTCTTCACTCATTCCTACCCCTGTTTCCATATTTCATCTTATGATCCCATATATTACCCAGATATGTACCTTTATATGCCCGTTTGTTTTCTGGCTTTAAAAACACTATGCACATGTAGCCATTTATTTTTCACTAAATATAATTTCCTTAAATACTTCTGTATGAAAGTATTACAATGGACTCAATTTATGTAGAATGAGAGGCAACTCACACAAAATTTGTGAGAATAACAAAACTGTAAGTCTGAAATTCTAAAAGTCATTTAAGGCTATAATTATCTCAAGAACCAATGAAAAATTCTTCAAGGCTTTGAGAAATTGAGCTCCCTCCCAGGTGGATCTGTGCTGGCAGACACGTGCCTGGTGCTCATATCTGACTCACACAACGCACACAGCATTGAACATGATCCACTGCAGGAATGGCTTCAAAGGATAATGGGCAGCCGTCACTTCTTGGAATCTCTAGTTGAGGCAGTAAACCTTTGTGCAAAAACTGTTGTCATTTTGTCACAACTCAAGTGATGGGAAATTTTACAGCCCACACTGCACAGACCAACCCCAAATCCTGTAATTGCTTCTATTAACTTCCAGGTCAAGACCTCTACACTAGCAATGAGAATTGGATCGGCCACCTCTTCAAAGGCACTTAATTTTGACCAAGGAAACATGCTACAGAGCAGATGCTTCACAACAGATAAATAAACAACAAAAAAATACATTGATTTGCAAGTTTCCTTCATGCAACTTGGTATATCTTAGCTGGATAGTCACTTCTTAATTATGCTTAGAAACTGTCCAGAAGGCAGAATGGAAAAACAGATTCTCAGTAAATTGAGGATTAAGATTGCTTAGCAGTTGGTTGATTATCTTAATGCTTGCCAAAGAGGAATACACAAAATAAATATTAAATCTTCCTTTTGTGAACAGAACTCAATGTAGTTTCAAATATGTGGTCAGCCACAGTTCCATAGACTTTTTTTTTTTTAATTAGTCCACATTCCAGCCTACCTGTTGGAAAACTGACATGTAGAACACATTTTTAAATGTGCTCTCTTGTTCTTCAGGTGTCTCTAGTTGTCAACGTTGCAAGCGAGTGTGGGTACACAGACAGCCACTACAAGGCCTTACAGCAGTTGCAGAGAGACCTGGGCCCTTACCATTTCAATGTGCTGGCATTCCCCTGCAATCAGTTTGGGCAGCAAGAACCAGACACCAACAAGGAAATTGAGAACTTTGCACGAAAGACATACGGTGCCTCCTTCCCCATGTTCAGCAAAATCACAGTCAGTGGCGCCGGTGCAATTCCTGCCTTCAAGTACTTAATTGGTGAGTAACCTGGAATGCTGGAGGGGTGTTTCTCCTGCATAGAAGTCCTCTGACACCAAATACCATCCAAAGAAAAAAGAGATGATTGTGCTCACAGAGTTGTCAGGCTCGAAGAGATCAGAAGTCGTGTAGTCTCTCCTCCCACACAAGGCAGGATTTCTCTCTGTCACCTTTGTCTTACCTTCCAAAAAGACCTCCAGAGATGAAGACACATTAATAGCAGATATCCTGTAAAAGCTGGTCCAATAAATCTCTACATGGAATACAGGCCTTGAAATGCTCTCCTCTAGGCATACAACACCCTGACCTTCCTCTGCCCACTTTGCAGCCTCCTAAGTGCTCCTCCTGTGACAAGTGCTGCGGATTGGATTTATAAGATTCATCTCTAGAGCTGTAGGCTAAGTGGAAGTGAAGCACCTCATAATTTACTTCAGCAATCAAAAAGTGAAACCAGGCACTAGATGATGTCCTTGAATATTCCCTTCCTCATTCCTCCCCAAGCACTCAAACAGCCATACTGTGCAGTTCCTCCAGTTCCAACCTGCTTTACAGCCAGTACGGACACCTGAAGAGGTTTTGCTGGTTCTTACCAGCCAGTAAGGCAGGATATTCCCTATTAAGGCACTACTTTTCTTGCACTTAACAAATGCTCTAAATACCATTTAAATGCTATATTAAAATGTCAGTCTTAACCCAATGTGAAGGCAATGTCTTTCAGCAATGAAATATAATGAAGTCCAGGGTGACACAGTATCACTTGAGCTGGATTCTGCAAGGACCATATCCATGCTGCTTCTCTCCAGCACCACAGTGTTCTCCCAAATCCCACTGAATTTAAAGGAGTGTGGATATTATTTTTGACTACCCCAAGCTCACCTCCTTCCAGGTGTCTGTAACAGATCACTCTGCTAGCCAAATTTCCCTGTAATCCTCTTCACATCCTTTAATCTCTGTTTTGCCAAGGAGAGTTGCTCCTGCAGACATGTCCCAGGAAACTTGCAAAACTTGTGTTTCCCTTCCCGCCTGCCCGCGGGGGGGAGGCTGAGTCTTTATTCAGCACAATGACAACATAGTTAAAAGTGTAGGTCTGGCTGTGTCATGATGATACATTGAAATAACTTCTGATTCCTTATGAGGTTTGCCCAATGTATAATCAGTGGGAAAAAAGACGCTAATACTGTACAAGTACAGTAGTGTCTGTACTTGTGCTTTCAGGGGGATGAGGTTCCTGGTCTATTTGAAAGTCCTGGAAATTTTGTTAGTCACACAGCAGAAGAGTAAAGGGTAAGAGTGTGACTCATGTAAAAGGGCATGTGATCAGGAAGGGGGAAACTAATAGATGAGAATCAGGTGGAAACCTGGAACAATTACTTTGTTATTTCTTCACGTAGCATTTCTTGAAACAATCTTCTGAAGCACATGGTACTGGGTGCTTTTGCAGGGCAAATTCTGGATAAGCAAGTAATCAGTCCTGGTACAGCTATATCATCATGCCAAATTCCATTTTTCCACCAGTGTTCCACTGTATCAGGGATATCTCTATAGCACAGCCCTCACACACTTCAACACTGATTATTGTGCTTTCTCCATGCTCAAGCTTCCCTGTTTTCATTAGTCTCCAAGGGACTACTCCTAGTTAAAGCTGTCTGTCAGAAAATTAATCTTATTCCGTCTGAACTTCCTCTTAATTTTACATTCATTCTTCCTCTGTGAGGTTAATCATCAAATTGACATGAAAAAATGCCAGGAATTGGCTAATGTGGTTTTCTAATATTTAACTTTTTTTTTCCCCTTTCCCCTGTAGATTCTACAGGAGAAGAACCAACCTGGAACTTCTGGAAATACCTGGTGGACCCCAATGGGAAAGTAGTAAAGGCCTGGGACTCTACTGTCTCTGTTGAAGAAATAAGGCCCCATATTACAGAACTTGTAAGGAAAATTATCCTAAAGAAGAAAGATGAATTATGACTTTCAAAAATCCCAGCATGCCAATTGCAACTTAATCGAGAATTAGAGCTGGACTTTGTCTTTTCACATTCCAAAAGAGAGGATATGGGGAAAGGAAATTATGACCAGTTGAATCTGTATTCACCACCTAAGAATGTAGAAACCACCAAGTTAACATGGTCAAAGTAACATAATATTTTTCTCTGACCAAATTCAGTTTGAGTTTTCTAGGAAAGAAGAAATCTTCAGCAATAGTTTCTTCCCCAATTCAATTATTAGCTGTTGGTAACACTAAAGGTAGTCAGTTTGTATAGGAAGACAGATCAGAATAATGAGAATGTCCTAGCTGGGATCTCCCCGATATCTGCAAATCTGTTGTCGTATTTTGATTGCAAATTGAATAAAATAAACAGCAAAAAGTACGTGATTGACTTTCGGCGTGTGCTAGGAAGAAGGCCAAACCAGATACCTCCAGACCAGGCAGGATTTGCATGCCCTAATTACCACAGCCAACATAGCTAATTTCATCTGTATAGAAAGTTTGGAAGGGCATGGGAAAAACATATCTATGAAGCTTAAATGAAAGAAATATGAAGACAAAGGCCCTGTAAAAAGCCTCCAGAAACCATGAGAAGAATTTCTGCATTTTTTCACCAAGATTATCAGATGATATTTAAATAGTCATTTGAACATCTGTGGGACCAGAGTCTACATGAAATGGCTATTTCTTTCTTCTACTAGCATTTTGCCTTAGAATTACTCTCCCCTCATAAAACTGATGTTAAATTTATTTTTCAGTTTATGAAACTATCCAATTTTGCTGCATGTACAGAGAGACATCAGACAAAATATTTTTTCTGTGGAAATAATTTTTGAAATATTTCATTATTGTATAATGTTATATAGTTACATTAGCATTACAAATGCTTAATGGAGCTTTTTTCAACTGTAGCAATCAGGCATCTGCTCAGACTTCAGAAGTCCCTAGCTCATGCTAAAATAATAACACTAACATTTGCAGTCTCATTGTTCCTTGACAGAAACCCTTTGAAAATCTTGTCAGGAAGAACTCTTTTTATCTCAACAGAAACCCAATGTTCCCATCCTGTTAACCTTGGGATGCCTTAAGAAGAATCTAGCCTTGTCCAACTGCAGTAGTATTGACAAGTGAAAGACTTTTTTGTGCTTTCTGATGCTTTCAAGTAGCACAAACAATGTTTGTCCATACAGTTGTCAGGGCCCATGTGCACAAATAAGCCTTAAGTGACCCGACCATGGTAAAGACTTTTCCCAACTCCTCAGTGCCATTAGAGCTCTTCAGCAACCAAACAGGCTCTTTTTGAAATCAAAGGCAAATATTATGGCATGGCCTGGCTCACAGAACAAGAGAGGGAAAAAGAATACTGACTGGACTCATTCTGTGGAGTTCTCCACAGAAGTAAGAGCTCTAGGGACTTTAGGATTTGCAGGAAGTACACAAAAGGCAGAGATTATACTGCACAAAACAATCTCAAATTGTCTGAAAGAAGCTGAGAGCAAGCTTTTTTAAGTTTTAGTGAAAAAAAAAAAGAGGGGGTGGAAGAGAGAATAAAAGGAAAAAGTAATAGAAGAACATAAGTAAAAGGAGAAATCAAGTGAAAAAGAAATGAGAAGCAAATGAAAAGACAGTTTGCAGCCAAATAATCTTTGGGACAAAAGGGGCATGGAAATGTTCAAATCTGAACATTGATGCTAATGAGTATGTTCCAAGCTCTATCAGCTATTTCTCACTTGAACTGTAACCTAAGAGTGCAGAAAACTGGTGCTTGTGGCAGTGAATATCTGTATTTTCCTCCTCTGATGGTGAGAGGAGTGAACTCTATGCCTGATTCAGTCATTTAGTCTATTCTTACATGGATCACTCTAAGACAATGGTTGCTAAGGATATCACAAAGGAAGGAAAATCAGGCCTAGCTGATACTGTGCAGGGACAGAGAATTCAACTCCTAGAAAAGGACTTCTTTTTTACCCCATAAACTGTTTCTCTTTTCTCTGTCCTTTGATGCTAATGCAATGCCCCAGCACGCTGTTAGCATGTGCTGCAGGGCTTAAAATTTTCTCCTCAGAAAGTTTGTTTCTATTTTATACCTAAAGCTTGGATGAGACCAAACCAAGCTATGAAAAATATTTTAAGCCTTTTCTATTTCCATTTTCTGCATCCAACTTCAAACAGAACTCTGGATTTACAGATAAACAATCTTCTATTCTCTATTAGACAAGTTCTACAAGTCCAAAGAGATATAAGGGCAAGGATCAGTTGGAAAGGTTTTGTCCTGTATTGACAAATATTGTTTGTGCTGCTTTTAAAAGCATTACAAGGTACAAAAAAAAAAAGCTTTCACTTGTCAATAATACTGCAATTGGACAAGACTAGATTCTTCTTAAAGCACCCTGGAGTTAAGGGCAGGGGACCTGAGCATTATGTTTTTGTTGAGCATTATGTTTTGAGATAAAAAGAGTTCTTCCTGACAAGATTTTCAAAGGACTTCTGTCAAGGAACAATGAGGCTGCAATTGTTAGTGTTATTATTTTAGTGTGAGTGAAGAATTTCTACAGCCTGAAGTCTGAGCAGATGCCTGAGTGCTAAGAATAACTCCAGACTGATGGTATCAGAATTGGTGTTCTTACAAGTTTGGCCATTTAAAGAGAGTGAAGGTAAGTATTACATATGCAAGCCTTGAAAAACAACGTATTTGAACAGCCACATGATTTTAAGCACATAACTACTTTCTCTGAACTCAACAGATACATTTTCATTATTAAATTAAGCATGGCATAGATTCCATCCTTTGCTGCACTAAATCAGTTTGAAGAACAAATGCTTTGACCTTTTAATCAATGTTCTGGAGTAAAAGTAAATATCCTCAGTTGTAGATTAATGCTTATCTGGTCACACTGTAAGTACTTCATGACTCCCTGCTCAGAAAAATTGCAAATCAAATTGCACTGAGTTGAATTTGACTGTTGAGACTATAGAGAGAGCATGCAGAGATCAGAAATTACTTTTTTTGCCTTGTGAATTCCAGCACTGTTTTAATTTGACAGAGATCTTCCCTACAGCAAGTTCTGAAAAATGTAATCCAGCTCTGAATCTATAGCATAAGACTATTTTTCCTTTCCACTTTTCTGTTTTGCAGAGAAAATAGTAGTGTGTATTAACAGATGAGCACATTGATGCACAGAGAATTACCTTGATCATCTAAGACTTGATCTCCTACAGTTTGCACCTTTCAAGGTGGGAACTCTTGGTCTGTTGATTTAAACTTTAAACTAAGCACCTGAACACGATTGTATGCAGACATGTACATCCTCTGGCATGCCACAGGGAAAAGAAACAATTTTAAAGCCTAAATATAAGTTTAAAGTTAGACAGGGCACTTTTGATCTTTTGAAACTTTGTCTCATAAAGATGTAATAATCCAACCTACATGAAATCAAAGTTCTGTTTTGAAATGGAATATGCTACATTGAAATAGAGCAATTGAATGAAGCAATAGACAGGGGTTTAAATCTCCTTTTTGGCATTGTAAGGAGAACAAAGCCAAATACACTTTATCCTGACAGTCACATCTGCTGTTTTAGATAGATACTGAGGATGTTTCACTTGAGTTTCTATTGTGATTTTAGTCAGAAACTTCAGTGGAAAACCAGACACAATTTCTCTGTGCTGGATGATACTCAATTTACCCTTTCAAACACAATAGCACCTCATTCAAGAAATTGCTGATGTTAGTCAGGATTTTCAGAAGACTGGACACCTCTTTGGTTAAGAGAACAAATTTTATGCTACCTTTGATTATTGAATCAACCAAATATATTCTATACACAGATAAATTTATACTATTCTACTTGTAGAGCCAGATGGAATTTAACAAGCTTATTTCTGATTCATTCACAGAAAGTGTCAAGTAAGCAGAGAAATCAGGTATTCTCTATGAGGATTAACAATTAACAGATCCTGCAGTAAAAGCATCACTGACAAAACACAAAGGAGTTTACAAGCCTTTTGACAGATGAGACACTGAAATCACCAAATTTCAAGGCTAATTTTTAATTGTATTAAAGCTCCATAGCAGAGACATACACAGAGCAGAAGGAAATCACTGAGCTGTACCAAACATCATCTCAGAGCTGGTCTGTGGTCTGGTGCTACACAGCTAATTCATCTACCTAGGCAGCTCACAAACACAGTCATGCCCACCATATGGGATAAGAAACAACAAAACATCTTTCATGCCAACTCTGCAGCACCCTGGCATAGACAACAGAGAAGGCTGTCCTAGTGACAGTGGCTGCCCTTTTCCAGCTGCCTCTGCACAGCAGCTGAAGGCAGCCCCAAGTAACTCTCCATCTTTAGCCTAGAAAACCTGACCCAAGCCATCAGTCCACCTGCCCAAGAGATGAGCTGTTTTATCTCAAAGCACTGCACAACACCTGCTCAACAAGAAGATCTTCTAAACTTATTCCTGGAAACAGGAACGATTGAAGGATCATTGTGTTTTGAGTGAGCAGACTTATATTCTGGAAGGTAAGCACAGATGTGAAAGTTTTCAAGATGATTCTGCTGATGGAGATTCTTTTCCCCCACTCAAGCAGAACTAACAGCATCTACCTAGTTAGGGACAGATTCTTCCCCAAGTACTAATTGATGGAACAGTGACAGTAAAATGAAATAATAGTATTCTAGAACAATAGAAAAGACTGAAGCACAATTTTGTGGAGAACAAACTTGGTAATGCCTGATCTGTAATTGCAGTTCTGTGGAACACTTCCCAATCAGACAGAAACTACAGATATTCCAGCTTCAGGGAGCTGTAGTTTTAGCTTCTTTGAGTGAAAGTTGTAGTAAGAAAGCTATTAGTGTATTATATAAAACAGTCCTCTGGGTTGTTTTTTTTTTCCCTTGCCCTAAGGGCATTGTTGTTTCATCATAATTAATGCTTCCATCTGAATTATAGGATGAACCATTATATTTTTCTTTATCAAGCGAGGAAATCTGACAGTGATAAATAAAGAACAGCTGGCAAGGAAAATATCCATAACCCACAGATTGCTTATCCATCCTTTGGAAAAGGGCACAATAGTCATACTGTTCCTTGTAAGTAAAGAAATTGCTGAATGCCCTGTTTAAATTATAAATAAGCTTGTCTAACCCTTAGTTAGAGTCACATCACTCATTTTGATTGTCATTACTTCTATCTTCAAAATTCTGCTAATTTTATTACTGGTATTTCCCTGTCCTCTGGAGAGACCATAACCACTAGAGATATGTAGGGAAATGTTTTCTGGTGTATAAGCATTTTAGATTTGAAACCTTTTCTTCCAAATCCGGGCACAGTATTTTAAGTTTTCCAGCAAAAGTAACCTCTAAACTGTCAGTTTGGTCAAGCTGAAACATTTAGCTGGATACAACTCATGAGAAACATTTCAAAGCTGATATTCATGTTTTCAAACTTTATAAAAAAAAATTAAAAATGAAAATAGTTTCAAACCAATAAATAGAATCTAAATGCCAATATAAAAAGCTTTGATGATTTTAAAACTTTAAAAATTTATTTCGTTGATTTTGTCAAAACATATTTTTCTACGAGTTTCAGCTTAGGGAACAGTTTGGATAAAAAAATTGACAATTCTTGTTATTTTGAAAATGTCTTGCTAGCTTCAGGGGCTGCTGATCTATTCTGCCTTTAGCTATACTGAAGTCAACAGGAATATATCATTGAGTAAAATTGCAATATCAAGTCTCTCTCTGATTATCTGAATCACTTGGTTTTATTGAATACTGGGAATTGCAAGACACCATTTCTATTTGTTAACTGCATGCTCAGTAAACGTGTTTGTCAAGCCATTAAGAAACTGGAAACAAAGAGTTCATCTAAACAGTTTCAGAAAACCAAAGCATTTAAAAGAATTGACTTAAAAATAATATCATGTGAATAATTCATGCAGTTAACATGTAATCAGCATAATTTTAATAATTTAAATAGAAGAAAGTATGTAAACCAGATTTCTTTTTAAGATTTAAGAAAGTAAGAGAATACCAATAGACAGCCAGCTGATAAGGGATAAACTTTTCCCGAGTTTTAGGTGGGAAGTATGCAATGAAAAGGTGTCATTGTATGTACAGATAGAAAGTTCAGGGTAAATTATTTTAATGCCAGAGGAAGATTTTAGAGCAGAGGCATACTTTTGTTATCAAGCTCTAATAAAAAGCTGAATTACTGCAGCTATGGCAAGTGGATGTATAATCCTCTGTCATCTACTGGGAAATTTTTCTGCCCTGTGAATATTTAATCTGGTCTGACATAGTTCTCTGTCAATTTTACCTGTCAATTTAAAGTTCATTGCTTTTCTAGTCTTTTACCTCTGGCTATTTCTTTTGATTCTTTCCTTGATATCTCCTTCTAACACAATTAAAGGTTCATAGCCCACTCCACAAAATACCTATTGAAAAGTATTCTTAAAGCATCTGTTAGTAGGTCAAAACACAATAGACAAAAGGAGGAAAAGGGGTCCAATGGAATGTATAATGATTTGAAGCAATTTTATTGCTCTCTGGTCTAGTTCATGATCAGAGATTATTTTCTCACTTTCTCTATTAACGGCAGGACAACAAAGGATAAAGGAGATATTTAGGGTGCTTATGTCGACAGTGTGTTGAAAGGGGAGCCCTGGATGGGAGAGAATCATTCTAGTTTGGTGCCAGGACTGGTAGTTTAGCTAATTAGATTTTAGAACAATGAACTCTGCTTACTTGGTGGAGTCATTCTGACTTGGGTCTCAAAGAAAGCTCTGGCCATATTTTTGTGCTGTAAAATTCAAGATGAGCCTCAGCCTCCCGTGCTTCTGCTAGAAAAACCACTCCGCTGCCCGGGATCAAGGGCAACTCAATCTCTGAAAATCTCTCTGAAGAGCATCTCTCGTGAGTCTGTCCCAAGATGTGCTCTTCCTTATGTTCTGTACATGGTACAGAAGCTCAGTAACTGCTAGCAATGACAAGATCAATGAACAAAAATTACCTGAATCTCCTGTGCATCCCTATCTTACAGCGAGTACTTGTCTATTTTATATCCTGCAAAACATCATTTCTAAGCACTTCAATATTTATTGAAAACCCTCCTGAAGAATCCTTGTCCAAAATACTGTGTACTAGTCTGAAATGTGCCTGGTCCTTCCAAGTAAGCAATACTCTGAACCTCTTGTTGGAGACAGTTCTTTGTCAAGGACACACCTAATTGTTTTCTTCCTTCCAAGAGCATTTTGTACACATTACAGAACTGCGTGCGAAAAACTTGCTGCAGATTTCTGCATCATGTAGTGCTCAGGCTAGGTGCTCTCAGTGTTGAACTTGGCTTCTTGCATTGGAAATGTCTCCTTTCTGTTATGAAGCATATGAATTAATCAGTCTGTCATCTTATTTTCTCTCATCTAGTAGAGTAGATAATACTAGGCAAAATATTTGTTAGTTAATTAACAAGTGAATGAAATTACATCCTGCATGGAGGCTGGTCTTAAAATATACAGTATAATATGAACATATAATAAGTCCTAAATTAACAAACAAATAATGCTGTATACCTTCAATAGCTACAGAGTTGTGCTGGAAGGACCAAGTACTTAGCATCTATAAATATTTGGCTTTTTCGTGTATTAAATCTCTAACAGCCAGCTTATAAACTAACAATCTTGTGGCTCTCAGTTGGCTTGAATGTCAGAAATGCAGAAAATCAGGTGTTCTCAGGAATCAAACTCATCTTGAACCACAGTAACTGGGGAATAATGAAGTAAAAAACATTTGAAAAAAGAGTCTGTTGTGCTTCTAGCACATCACTATCAATGCTACTTGGTTAGTGGTCTTAGTTCATAAACTTTGGTAGCTTCTAAAATAAGTTTAAAATCCCCTTAATATATACACCAACTCTGATAATTAGAATTCCACTGGTCCTCTTTCCCGTTTTCAATAGTTACCTGTTGAGAAGAGCAGGATGACGTCTCCAGGCCTCGATGGTGACTCACCAGAGTGACCTCATGGCAGGGGACTGATTTTGTTACCACCATTCTAAATACATTTCAGCCCTTGATTTATGAGCTGAATGGGTTATTTTCTAAAATGAACAGACAGTGAAGTATCTGTTATTTCCAGAGAAGTAATGAATGCTCAGCACTCTCCTGACTGTCAGGCCAGGTTTCTTTTGTGTAGGCTTGCAGCAGTGGGCCAGCATACTTGTTATTTCTCTTCCTTTTGCATTCCCGTGTGGAAGATGAGTCCTTTTAAAGTTATTATAATAATTGGTGCAAGATTTAAATCAGTGAGATGACACTGGATTATTTCAAAAGAAAGCCCACGAAGTTTTTTACACTTAAAGGCAGATATTTCCATATTGCTGATAGCACAGAACCATAGAATATCTCGATTCGGAAGGGACCCACAAACTCATTGAGACCAGCTCCTCACAGAATCAACTCATTCACATTCTGCCAAAAAACATGGACAATTTCCAGATATAAGGGCTGTTTTTGTAGAACAGTTAGGCTTTCAAAATTTCTGCACCCAACAGATAATGTGGAAAGCTGTAAAGGTTAGGTGGATTCCTACTTATGTTTGGCCTTGTATAGGACACTGACTTTATTTATTTATATATTCACAATTCTTGCATTTTGTAAACAAGATTTGAGACTTTCTGAGAACAAATTACAATAATATAAAAACGTTACAAATTTCCTATAGGCATTATTCTGAAACAGAAAATAGATTAGAATTTAGAGTGGGAGCTTCTAATGTAAAAATGTCTAGTATAATAAAAATTCTGAATTTTAGACCTATAATGAGATAAAAATACAAATTTCCATTGGAATAGGCAGTGCAGTGCTTGTGTCTCAGCCTAAACATTTTGAATAAAATTCAAAATGCAATTCAATTACAAAACAGCAACCAGTGATGCAAAAAAACCCCAGCAAAACATTGAAATTCCTTCTTCTTTTATTCTTATCTTCCTTTACATTGACATAAGTGCTGATTTAAAGTCCAACAATAAAAAGGAGCATGTGAATTCACAGTCATACCTGTGCACTCACAGCTAATAGTGACTGCACTGGCTCTGAAGCAAAGAGGCTTCATATCATATTTATGTTTACAAGGCTGTACATGTGCAAGAGGGAAACATTGCCCAATAACTGAACCAGCTGCTTGGGAAAAACATCTTTGTGCTCCTTTAGAAAACTTCCCAATATGAAGTGAATAAACACGGACTGCTAGGAAACATTCATGATCAAAACTGATGTGGTGACATTGGCCTTTTTTGCAGCTTTTTTTCCACTGACCGTATAACTCAATTAGCTACACTCAGCTCTGCTCATAGGCTCAAGCTTTTCATGAATCCATCCAGAACTCCCAGCTCAAGACAAGCTCCTGAAGTTTTTTCTTCCCCTGAGGATTCCTTGCTTTGTATAATTCAGATTATGTAATTATGGCTGAGCACCAACCAGGCCTTGGCTGCCTTGCCTTCACAAAGTTACACTATTTGGACAGTTATTCTGTGAACAATTAAGACTTGACTCTTACTCCACTAGGATGGAGTCTCAATTATACCAATGGAAAAGCAATTTCTCAGCAGATCTTTGTGTTAACCTTTAAATTCCACACTAGTTACAGAATAAAAAAAAAAAATCAAATCACAACCCTCCCCCCAAACCAGCCTAAACAACTGTCCTTTTTTTAAATTTTAGAATGCAGCTTTTTCACTTTTTAAAATACATGTTAAATGTTTTATTCTAAATTTAATACATACTGAATATAATGAGGTTCAAAAAAAAAAAGAATATTTTTAGTGAGATGAAAACCAAGAATGTTTGTTACTGATGGAGGAACTATAGTAATAATAAGGAATGGTAAAGTAGAATATTTTTAGTCTAATATGGTAGTAACTATATTCTATTACTGAAACTTATAGTAACCTGTAAAAAAAAGGCTTGATATTGATCTTATGGATGAAGCCACTAAGCATGTGGGTAATACCATTTTCCCAAAAGCATACAACAAGTGAAAGAAAAACAGAGAACAGAACTTAATCTTCTGCTTCCAAGTTTGTACAGATGCATCTACTACCTTTAGTAAATCCAAGCAGAGAAAGCAAGCTATCATGTGAAAGTTGATTATTTTGGCACCAGTTAAAGCGAGAAATAGACAGCAACAGACAAATGAAGTAATTAAATTCATTTCCATAAGACAAACAACAATACTACTGTAAATTAAGGTAGTTTAGCTTGATTCTGCTTTGACTACTTCTCTTGAGACGTCCATCATGCCCATGACAATGAGCTGCACTGATGCATTCCACTTCAGTAGCAAAAGAGAAACAATTCCTGGCAAAATCCCTGGTGGAAATTCTAGATATGGAAGAATGATGAGAAGATGGTTAGGATGAACAGAAACAATATATCTTATAGCTTCATCCAATTTCTAAGAGAACATCTGATTACTGAGACTAACACAGATGAAATGAAACCCTTATCTGAGATGTAGTTGGTGATCATTTCACCAAAGCAGGGCTGAGGAGGTGAAGACCTGACCAATGGCTCACTTGGCCCAGCTTCAGAAGGTCTGGTCTGTCACTCAGAGCAATTCCATTAGTTACAGATTGTGTGGTAATCAGGTCCTCTGATAATGAGGGATACATAAGATTAAGAGATAACAGTTGCATTTTAGTAACTATTGTGCAAATGTAGTTAAGTTGAAAGACTTGTAGCTGTCTCAAAGACATAAAAACCATTAAACTCCTAGTTATTATTAACAGTCTATATCCCTTTAATGTTCAGACTCATTTTATCAGAGAATAAGGTATGTTAGGTGTTCATCATAAGAATATACATTTTATTTTTCCTTTGGATCGTCTGCTTATGTTGGACAACTGCTGCTTGTATCCACTGCTGAAGTGAAAAGGGATTTTAAACTGAACAAGGCTTTCTAATTTCAGCCAAAGACAGGAGGGTTATGGAAAATGGTTCTCTTTACAGCATCCCCAAATGTAGTAGTGTTCAGAGATGGAAGACAAACTCACCTTCAGCACCAGAAATGAGGAACAAAACTGAGCTTTTGAAGCTAGAAAATACAATTTAATATCTGTCAAGAAAACAATTGCTAAGAAAGGCATGTTATTGCTTGTGAGCAATGTAATGACACCAGGAGTGAAACACCCTCACACCACAGAACATTGGAAAAATTAATCACTATCTGTGAGATGATCAGAAGTATTACCAAAAACCATGGCTGAAGTAATTCTGTATTCCCACTAGGCATGGTTAACATTCAAAAATAACTTTTTGACCATGCATTAGAAAAGAGCAAGAAAATAAAGTCATTAAAAACTCATTGTGAAATGAGCTGAAATTTCTCCAAAAGTTGTGTTGTTATTAGCTCTAAGTCTGGCATTTCTAAATTCTGAGTAACCCAATATTCTTTGAATGTAATTTTGTACATGTAATTTCTTCTGTTTGAAAACAGAGAAAAAAAGAGCAGAATTTCATGTTGGCAACTACATGAGTCATCTGAAATATTTCAAACCACTATACAGAGTTTTGCCACGTGAATTAATGAAATAAAAAAGTCACTCTTTGTCATCATATGTGTGAAAGAGAACTAAATGAAGCAGACATTTTTCCAGAGGATTTAAATATACTTGCTGATAAAAAAGGAAACAAGTAGACAATTTATGTTCTATTCCAAGCTTCATAGGTAGAGCACAGAGTTCCTGTTACTCCAAGGACTGTTCATCTTTGCCTTGTCCTTTCAATTTGCCTGTTTCCTACTCCCATTTCTTCACCCTATCCCTGTTCCCTTTAACCGCCAAATCCCAGCCTTCAATTCTTACATTTGTCATGCCAGTTCCAGTTCTTTACCCTGAAATGGGTAAGAGCCCAACTCTTTGGCCTCAACACCTTCTTTCACACAGGACAGAAAACTTCAGTCCCAACAATAAAGCTTTTTAAAATAAGAAGCAACTGTAAATAGGCTCCTATAGGAAGTTTCTCTCCTACTGCAGAATTTTAACAATAGATGATGTTACCCCCTACCCAGAATACGAAGACAGTTGTGTGGGAGGGTTAAAGAGGAAGAATTATTTCTGCTATTGGTATCTCTATTGGAGTAATACCAATATTGCCGGTAGGACGTGCCTTGGCTTGTCTGACCCCTGCGTCTGAGCTTAATAGCAGCAACTGAGGTGTTCAACCCCAAGAGACACTAACAGCTCACATGGCAGTAAGTGCAAACCTGCCAGGCTCCGGAGATGGTGGTGGTCTCTGCCTGAGACACTTAAGATGAATAGTGGAGGAAAAAGGAGGAGTCCTGGAAGAGGGTTATATCCAGAGTTTATTCCTGGCCTGCAGGCATCTGAATCTAGCAACAGCTCCTGCAGGACTCTATCTCTTAACAGCTTCTTGATGGTTCCCAACTGAACGACCACATGGCTTGCTTGCCCTCTTAACCCCGGGAGAGAGGGAAAGGGGAGGGGTTGCAAACCCACCAACCCAGTGAGGCAGAAGAGGGTTTAAGGGTGAATGTCCCAATCACCCTATGTCTCTTATTTGACAGGCAGTTCTCAGAGGGAGCCTGGGTAGGGGAAGGGGATGATAAACATCTGGGTGTGGGGCCCCTTTGAGGAGAAGCCTAAAATGCTGTGTCATCCCACTGCTACATATCTCCACCTCTCTGAATTATAAATCAGAATGAAAGTTCTCTGTGACGGCTAAGTGACAGAAAGGATTCTGAGCCAAGGCACACAGAAATATGCAAAAAATGTATATAATTTTATAACAAAACAACTTTTGGTATTTGAAAAATACACTTAATAGGACTAAATCTAAATTATTGGCCTAAGAACTTGAACAAAATGAAGAAAATTAAACGCTACAGTTTGAATCTACCATGAAAATTGTGGGAAGTTATTTTATCGTATTATTTATTCACTGATATTTAGAAGTCAGCACTTCAAACCTTTTTACTTAAGTATTTCTCTTTAATCTTCAGTTTTAGTCTAAGTAAATTTAAAGTGTGATAGAAAGTGACAATTGATATAAGTCTGTGAATCTATAATTCTCTGTTTTGTCACTTAATTTAGAATAAATGTTGAAAAGACCAAGAAACTTACACACTTTACAAGTGCTACCTCTGTTGGAGATCTTGCTTAAATTGTCTGAAATAGCAGGCCCATCATACCTAACTGTCTTGTAATTGAGTGACTCTGTTTCAGAATTATCCTCATAATCATCCCCTACATACAGAAGCTACGTACTTGCTAGAACTCTTTAAAATTTGCATCCTTCTATTCAAGTACAAAATGGATTACAACATATATTTGTGTCTCTAAAATGATAAATAATTATATTTTACAAGCAGGATAAATGAAAGCAAAGTTAAATGATTGAAGTAATGTCAGATTGATGGGTTTTTTGTAAGTAAGGAACACACCAGTTTTGTGCTTTCTACTCAGATAAATAAAAATTATTTTCCCTTCTGAAAAGGAAAAAGAAATGAAAACCATTCCACAAAGACAAACTGCCATCAAGACTATTTGGTCAGGTTCATTTTTGAAAACTATTTTATGTGTCTGACTCTTCTAGATAGCAGAGTAAGTGTAAAAAGGTAAGATTTGCTTCACAGAGTCATTATTCTGAAATACTTACCAATAACAGCACACAAACACTGTAGAGAATGAGGCCATTACACAAATTACTTATCAGAGCTCCATCCTCACTGCAGAATTACCAGTATCAACACTTCCTACTTCTCTGTTTCACTAACTTTCCCTCTTAAAATTTTGATTGAAACCTCCTTTGAGCATCAACTTCCTGAGGCCCAATATTGCTTTCTCCTTCTTCATTATGTAGTTCTGTGAAGCAGAGACAGTTAAAAGTCAAAATCTATACCCTATATTGACTGAGGCCTAAAATGAGAGGATAATGTGTGTGAAGTACAGTTAAAATGACTAGGAGGCTTGGTAGGCTCCAGAGTGACATGAAAAACTCATATAATGATACTTCATACATGTGTTCACTTGCACAGGGAGGATGTCAAAATACAAACACTTTTGCATACAAGTGTCAGACAGCTCCATCACTATCACAGATCTACAGAGCTACAATCAGGAAAGCAACTTGCTTACAGGTAGTTGAATTGAGAGCAGAATCCAAGATGTATCATATCCTCTTGATAGATTTCAGTCCCTCAGAAATACACACAACTCTTTTTTAGTCCTCTGAGTGACAGCATCTCACTGTGCTGCAAGTACACACCACTTAAAACTTCTGTGCCTCTTTCTGTTTTGAACCTTATGCTGTCATCTGCCTTCCTGAAGTGCCTGCTGCTCATGTAACATGATAAAATATGTTATCTACACTAACTCTGATGTCAATTTAACTTTTTAGTCCTAATCAGAGCTTGTTACACCATCTTGGCATGACGATTTTGTTTAATTGTATAATTTGCCACCAGATTACTTTTGAAAGTAATTTATGCAGTTCTTTGCCAATTAATAATTAGGTTATGCTCTTAAGGAAAACCTTGTGTGTAGGTTTGAGATTGATGCTGATCTAGACACCTATATCATAGTTCATAATTAACTTTCTGTGGAAGGTTGGCTGCTAGAAATGTCTCCCACAACTGTTAATGTGAATGTTTGTTTTTAGCTTTTAAGTAGTGGTCAGTGCAGAAGCACAATTCACTTTGAGTTGTCTCTAAAAGGAATGGCAAAATCCGGACGTTTTAGCTTCTTTCTCAAGCCTCCTTTGCTCTAAACTGTATCAGCCAGGAAAACTCCAGCAATTTGCAGGAACATTAAACCAGCCCAGTTCTGCTGGCCAATAACTTGGAGTCAGGATAAGTAAATAAGAGGCTGTACACTTTTCACATTAATTTTAGTTTAGATGAAGATCACAATTATTTTTAATGATTACAAAAAATGCTGCTGTTCTAATTATTGCATAGACAACATACATGTATTTATGATTTCATCTGGAAGGCTTGAAGGCAGTTATATAAAAGAGAAACCTGCAGTTCCACGGTCCCAAGTCTTTTGAAGATAGGCTTTAAGTACAGCCAGAGCAGTCTCTTGGAAACCAATGTGAGTAACAGCAAATCAGTTAAAGGTTTGCAGAAGAGTCTGGGTGGCAAGAACTCAAGAAAATTCACACATTTTACCAGAGCTAGAGCTAGAGCTTCACTGCACGAGGGACTCATATTCACAAGGATGATAGCTGAGCACTGAGAGAATAGAAGTATCCTGGTTTGGATACAATTCTGAAAGCTGCTCCTGAACACCTGGATAATTTGTTTCTTACTTCCAAGTGTCCTACAAAGGTCTTGGATCTGTGTTTCTCTGAAAGCTGGATGACCTCACTGCAAGGTTGAAACACACTCCTCACTCAGCAGAGAGAACTGGTCTTGTCACCTGTGTAGTAACTTAAATTGATATTGGTAATAGTGAAGAGAGAGGGAAACATATTTTATGAGGTCTAAACCACTAACTCTTACTGGAAGAGGTCTGTGTTTTGTAACTGGAATGATAAAAGAATGTGATGTTTTCTTCTGACATAAAGGATGATGCACATGTTCCACTGGTCAGTGAAGAGCCTCCTACTCCCACTTCAAATCCTGTTTCTGAGTGTCTCATCAAAAGAGAATGGTTTTTAATTTCAATCCTCCAGCAATTACGTAGTTAATTCAGTCACTGAGGTAGACAACTCAAACATAATTTCAAATGTTTCATATAAATCTTTCCAAATAATTGCAACAAGAAAGCATGCTAATTATTGTCACCCAGTAATCACAGCAAGTACAAATTGATTGCATGGTATAAATGAGTATACTGATTGATGAAACAAACACATGAAAAAAGATGTTGTCACCCCAGAACATTTCAGCTTTCCTTGAAATAGAAATTCTTTACGTTTGGACAAAGGATCCACCTTTACTCCAACTCTGACACAGGTCTACCTTATACTCATTAAGTATGAGTCCAAGTTTGTGTAAGACTGAGCATAAAACTGTGATGGATAATTTTATTTTTTCCACATCACTGCAATAATAATTCTAAGAGGAAAATAGTTATCTGAGTTCTGACTAATGGGAGAAAAATCTCCAAAAGTAAAACAGCAATGTGAAATACAAAAATAACCAAGAATGTTCTATATTCCTAAAAGTCTCTTGGCCACTTGATTTGGGAATGCTTATTTGAAAATATGAACTGAATGACTCCTGGGTTCATGACACTCTGCCCTGGTTGTTGAATTCTGGTATGAACAGAACCTCAGTGGAAACAAATCAAGAAAGGATAAGATGAAAAAAACAATCCTAGATGGATAAAGACAATCAGAGAGAAACGCAAGGATTGCAATTAACGTTTTGGAAGAAAATAGTTATTAGCAACTGAACAAGGTACATAAAGAGATTTTCAAGGGATTAATTTTTCAAGAGATTAATATCTATAAGACTGGAATTGGACATTTCTCCATCCCGGGAAGTTGTAAGACTTACTTAGGTCTCTGTTGTGAACACAGGATTGGCAACTTCACAAAGTCTTGAATCAGTCTCCAAAACCATAACATTTACCCCTGCACTTCTTAGGTTCAACCTCACCACATGTCATTTAGCTAACTAATTCATACACATGATGTGGGCAACCAACTGATGGCTTTTGAGCTGAGATTCAGCCATGCTTGCCTCATTAGAGACTTTCCTCAATCACAGAAAAACACTCTCCATGTCTTTGTGACTCAAATGACCAGGAGATTGGTCTCTTAATCTCAAATAACACAAGACACACAATCAAATCCTAACACGTACTGACACTATTGACATAACTGAGGTGAAAAGGCTGCCTTGTGGTCTTTGGTAGATCATTTTCCTATAGACATTTCAAATAAGTCAGTCCTCAGTTTTATAATGAAAATAATTGATCTGATTATATCTGATTTCATCAGAACAACTCAAGTGATGAAGTTACAACTCTCACAAAATCTCATAGTCATCTAGCCTTTTAGTTTGTTGATATTCAACACTCATTGATTTCTCCTGATCTCCTCTTTTCCAAAGTCTTTGCACCAGCCACATCACTGTCATTCATCCTCTCACTTTGTGCAGTGCATCTTTAAGTGTTGAGCCTGTTTTTGAGCTGGAGCTTCCCCCCCTTCATCAAGCCAAGGAGGGGCTGAATCCTGAAGTGTGATCCCTCCCCATGGTCTCCCTGTTTAGCCTCTCCTGAGACCCCACCCAGGTTATGGGTAAGGATGGATCCCTGAAAGCTCTCCTCGACATGGGACCCAGCGCTGAGGGACTGCCGTATCCCAGCCTTTGAAATCGCAGCCCAGGGCGGGCCGGCCCCTCACGGCGCTCTCCCGCCCTCCGCTGCCTGCCCTGAGGGCGCGGGCGGCTCCCGCTGCTCCCCGCCCTGTGGCGGCCCCGGGTCCAGTGGGCGCGGCG
>VWZV01013697.1:689992-713041 GCA_013397155.1 Irena cyanogastra | reverse complement strand
ATTGAATAAAAGCTGCTATGCTGCATGTTCAAAATGTATTTCTTAGAGACACAGCAAGCTCCTGAAAGCCCTGTCTTCCCAGAGTCAAATTCACTCACATGTGCTTGGCTGCAGGCGTGGAACAGTTCTTTCTAGCACGAGGCCCTCCCATCCTATGAGAAAATGAAATGTGGTTGTAAAAGGAAGAGAAGCTTCTTGTTATGGTGGGGACCAGCAGCTTGCAACACAAATGAGAGAAGAAGGATCTGGCTTGTTTATGATGTGTGTTTTTCTGTGGCCCCCAAATCAGCGGGAGAGCTAAAGGAGCTGAACTCAGTGGGCCAGCAGGGAGGAAGCACTGGGATGCAGGTAAAAGTCCAGGCAGGTCTTGCAAAGCTGTGGGGCAGGAGAAGATCCACACAGCCAAGAATCTCCATCCTCTGTGGAAACAAAAATAGTTAACACCTACAAAGGGCTGTGCCCACTCCTGTGTGCCTGTCTCAGGGTGTTTATTGCACTTTGTGCTGTTCCATAAGCTCAGGGGTACGATTGCAGAGCTATAAAATCACCTTTAGGATCCGAGTAGGTCTTTATGGCCATTGCCCCGAGATACAGTGTGTGGAGGGCAGGAGCAGGGAAGGGCACTTTTCTTTCTGCTGACTCATCTTCTGGAGGGTGTGCCTGGTGCTGCCCGGGCGATGCTCCTGCAGGGCACAGCTCAGCAATCCTGCCTCCTGCTCACCACAGAGGCACAGTGCACTGCTGAGCAACAGAGTGAAACTTGCTGCTGGAAGAAGAAAAAGAAAAAAATAAAGAAAAAAAAGAAAATGAAGAAAACAAAGAAAATGAAGAAAGGTTTTCATTTCAGATTGCACGAGTTCCTTTTTTTCTCTTATCACTAACTTTGGAGGCAAATACTTAAAGGCACAGCAGGTTCAGGGAGCTCAGAGTTCTCTGGGAGCAGCATCTTCCCTTTCAAAGGACAGGGCTTCTCTTTGAACCCAGGATAATTATGTAACTATGTGACTTGGCAAATCTGACCTTGTTGCGTGGCGAGGGCTGGCGTCAGCTACGAGGAATAGCTCAGTGTGGTGTGATCAGTTGAACAGCTGCTATCCCCACCAATAAATCAGTGACTTCTGCCCTGGATTACTCTCTCATCATAAGTCACTTCCTCCAGGGATCCAGACCACATCAGTGTCAGCAATGTAAAATCTACATCACTTTTGCACGAGTGCTTTGCTGCTTTAGCATGGGAGCACCCACCAAGGTGCCCCAGACACTGAAGCCCCTGGGTGACCTGCAGGGTGGAGGATGGGTTTATAGGTTATAACCACTTACAGAAGTTGTTTATGGTACCCATGCTTTGCACTCCTGGAGGGCTTCAGTTGTCATTCAGTGACATGGAAGGTTAAAATCTCCTCAATATTATAAGCACTTTGGGGACTGGATCATTTTCAGACTCTCCATGCAGCACCTAATACAACAAATCGCACAACAGGGATTTCCACACACATGCCAATACAAATAAACCAATGAAACCATCAGAATATAAACTACTATTAAAGAAGAAACTCTCTCCTCTCTTTGGCTGCTCTGCTGGAGGATAAGGCTGTCCCTGGCAGGCAGTAAAGGCAGCCTGGACCTTTAAGAGCAGCAGTTGCCAGTGCAGCTCTTCCTGGGAACTTTGGAACAGCCCAGGGAGGAAAGCCTGAGCTGACTGCCTGCGAGGTAAGCACTGCGTGCCTGATCTTTAACTTCATCCTGCAGCTTTGGGTCAGCCCCATTGGGAAAGCCCACCCCTGTGAGTCAGAATACCCTGTGCACAGCATCACAGGTGTATTAGCAAAGCACAAACTACAGGACCCCCAGGGCTGATGGCGAGTGAGCATTGCGGGGGCGTTTTCCAAGTGCAACATGGAGTGTTTGAGAGTTAAACTAACCCTTCATTTTGAGCCAGAGTGTATGAAAAATGCAGCTATTGACTCACAGCCTAACTTGGAGTCAAGCAAACAGTGTAGGCATGTGCAAGAAGATCCAGCCTCGGAAGTCCCTCCTGATTTTTAGCAGAGAAGAACTGATCCTAACATTCAGCCTAATTACAAAAGGACCCAGTGATCTCGAGGGACAGGTGCAGACAGGCAGAACTAACATCTGAATCTCACTACCCACGGAGCTGCAGGAACGCTGAGCACAGCTCAGCTGCTGCAGGGGCAGAAGCAAACAAGGCTGGGATCCGGAATGAGGCTCAGGATATTTGACAACTCAGTTTTGGAATGCAAACTGTCCCCTGGGAGAGGGCTTGCTCACTGCTGCAGCCTCATCTCTCACACTGCGGGAATGGCTGTGCCAAGGAAAAAAATCTGCCTCCAGGAAGGCGAGGGAGTAAACGCTGATTTATGTGGATGCTCTCTAATGTCAATGATGTTGTAGTGCAGCTTTATTATACTTAAACCTCTTTAAGTATTCATTGAGATCAGAGCACATTTTGTCAACCACTGCAAGGCTGTCTCTGAAGCAGACTTTAATTTGTTGAGATCAGAGAAGGGGCAGCTGGGGAAACTGAGGCACGGGCAGGGAATTTCCCAAAATGCTTTCCCAATTTATTTTCCTGAAGCCTCACTGTCAGTGCCCCACGGGGCTCTCCATGGCTGGATGAGGGGAGCTGGTTTTATCCTGTGCTTTCCCCATGTAATGGGGACACCCAGACCCAGGAGATGGGTTATAGAGGGGGCACCAGGCCTTCTGCTGCTGACCCAGGGCACGGACTGATCTGGTTTTGCCTGAAGGCAAATTCCAAGCATGTCAGACCCACCAGGCTGATGCACTCCTCTGGACTCCTGCTGGTCACAGAGGTTCAGCCCAACACTCTCATGGGGTGAAGATGTTTCTATCTTCCAATGTAAAATTGCTGAAAGTGGGAATAGAAAGAAAAATGAGGCAGAGGACCACAGGATGAGCCTGCGAGTGAACATGTGTGCTGTGTGTGTTGGGAAGGAAATGGCTTTCTACAAGTGTTTCCAAGGAGATCCTGCCAGAGATGAGTGCCCTTGTCCTAAAAAAGGGATGGAAAAAAAATCATAAAATGCAGTATCAAAGAGACATTACTGTTTTTTCATGTAGACTCTTTGGGTCCTTTTGAAGTGATAATGTTTATTTCTTATTCCCTTATCAGGATAATCCTCTATTCTATCTCATTTTCCTGTGGGTTTGCATTATCCAGTCTGAATGTTGGTACTAGTGCAGATCAGGAACAATAAAACCAAGTCATGTGAATTGTGCTGCTGGCATCAAGACTGGGGTTAAAGTCCAGAGATTAGGCCATTGGATGTGCTCATCTGCTCAGGTGGGAGCACTTCCACCCATGGATTTGAGGTGGGATTTTCACAAGCTTCTGGCATGGACATGGGGTCAAACTGCTGGGGGAAAGAGTCGGACCAAAGCTGAGAATATTCTGTGGAAGGGAGTTTGTTCCATCACACCCACATCAAAGGATTTTTGGAAAATCCTCCCAGGGAACATTCAACCAGTTGAAGGAAGCAAAAAATCCTCAGACTTTTTAGAAATTAACACAGCCCTTAACAGATTGTGAATTGTTCCGAACAACAAATATACTTGCATGGAAAAAAGCCAAATTAAATCAAAACTAAAGGCAAAAGAAATCCTTGCAGAGAGAAGATGAGTCACTGAATTAAAAGTCTTACAGGGAACCTTTTGTATCTTGGCCACACAACCAGTGCCAATGACAGTGTCCTTCTGCTAATGAAAGGGGATCAGAGATACAGACAGAAAGACACAAAATATTTCCAATAATTTGATCTGAAACTAAAGCCTTTAGTTTGTAATAGATGGTCAAAGAAATGAAAAGATTATGAATTGCCTTGTATGTACTTTTAGATCAATTCCTTTGATCCTTAGGTTAGAAAAATTAAAGTCCCTTCCTTTCACAGTCAAAGCTCTGTCTAAACTCCCCAAGGAAATTTAAGAGATTAAAAAAACAACGATCTACTTCACATGGAAACCTGTCTGGAATGGTGACACACTGAGATGTTAATCCCAGTTAACTGAATCCATGAATGCAAACCTTCTAGTTAAACTACCTGTGGGATAAAGAAAGAATTGCTTACCTCGTAAGATCTTGCTGTGACTTTTATGCTGGTATGGTGTGGCAGTTTTTCTGCAAACCTGTTGTTTCTTGATTTTCAAAAACTTTTGTTATGTGAGATCCTCCTCTGTGGCCAGAGATTCTGTTATGGCATGTGCTGTGTCTTCCCATAAGAAAAACATCCTCCTGGTTTGAAGGCAGCCCATCAGAGAGGGAAAGCATTATTGCCACCTGCTCCTGTCCTTGTGTATTTTTAAAGAAATACTTAAAATTAATTTAGATTCTCAATAAAACGGCCCAGACTATATTTGCAGGCTGGTTAACCTGTGCTACAGAAACAGGAGTGAACCCCTTGACAGCTGCACAGCACTAACTGGCTATTTTTCTGCTCACACAGGCAAAATGAACATTCAGGAGTATTTTGGAAGAATATCTTACAACAAACCCCATAAGGATGCAGACTTAGAAACCCTGACAGCCATCTTCCAGCACCATATCCAGACCATTCCTTTTGAGAACCTCAGCATGCACTGCGGGGAGCCCATCGAACTGGATTTGCAGTCTACCTACAATAAGATTGTGAGAAAGAAACGTGGTGGATGGTGCCTGGAAACCAACCACCTCCTCTTCTGGGCCTTGCAAGAATTAGGGTATGATGTCTGTATTCTTGGTGCAAACAGCTATGAGCCAGCAGAGAAGGGATACACTGCTGAGATAAACCATATCCTGCTGAAGGTGGTGATCAAGGGAGAGTCCTACATAGTAGATGCTGGTTTTGGTGGTGCCTACCAGATGTGGCAGCCACTGATGCTGATTTCTGGGAAGGACCAACCCCAGGTTCCTGGCATTTTCCACTTCATGGAAGACGACGGCATCTGGTACTTTGAGAAAGTCAAAAGGAAGCATTATATTCCTGAGCACAGCAATAATGACTTCCCTCATACTCCAGAACTGGGGAATATCCGAAAAATATACAGATTTACTCTTGAGCCACGGCATATAGATGACTTCCAGGAGCTAAATGCATACCTCCAAGTGTCTCCAGATAACATCCTTCAGAAGAAGTCAATCTGCAGTCTCCAAACCACCAATGGGCTCCTTGCCTTAGTTGGATGGACCTTCAGTGAGATAAAGTACAACTACACGGATGACATGGACCTGGTGAACATCACAACCCTTGCAGATGAAGAGGTTGAGAAGACACTGAAAGATAAATTCAGTATAGTGCTGGAGAAAAAACTTGTACCAGTAAATGTTCGTGGCTTGCCACCTAATTTAGTGGATAAGATCTAACTGTAACACTGTGCTAGATGGATCTTTAAATAGCCAAGAGGGAAATTCTAAAATGAACATTAATTACAATAATCTCATTTTTAACTCAAACTAGTCACAAAGCTTGGTAAATTCTAGCACATTTTGCTAATTAACTGCACATACCAATTGCATATTTTTTATTAAAACTCTCCTTTAGAAATCAAGACATCTTACTAGCTCTGTTTTGCTCATGTGGAATCTGTTTTTTGACTCAACTTTTTGTTCACCTTCTCAAGAACACATTTTATTGCAGATATATTTTGTGGCAAATGAGACCAAAATGATGCAGAAGGAGAGGCTGTGTTACCACTTTACACAAAATACTTCTAACCTTTTTTGGCATTATTTCCAATCTTCTCAGTGACTTTTACAAGTCACTTAACACATCCCTTAACAGTCTTAAAGTTGAGATGAATTCGGCTTTTAAATACTGTAAAAAAAAAAAACAAACAAAGGTTAAGACTTTCTCAAAACAAGCCACCATTATGTGCTGATCAGCTTATGAAAAGTTGAAAGACTTAAGTCCTGTTCCCTTTTCAGAAATTGACTTAAAGATATTTATCCAAAGGTACCTAACCCCCTCAAACCTCTCTAATTTTGAGCACTCACTTTTTCTGAGTCTGATTTATCTGTATCTTTGAATTCAAAATAAAATCTGTAGAAGATGAGATGATTCAACAGTTCTTAAAAATCAGGCTTTTGGTATCAAAACTGGAAAAAAAGTTATATCAACCTTTGCAAACTGTTATCCAAACCTTTGGGACCATGCCCTCATGTGACGTCAAGAGGAGATGACAGTATTATAGATAAAAGTCTTTGTATTTATTACAAGCAGTATTCTGCATAAAACCTACCTTAAAAAGTGTGGATGCAAAAGGAAGCCCTGGGAAGTGAGGACATGCCACCCAGTGTGGTTTCACAGCAGGATATCCAGAACACAGAAGCCTTTTCCCTGATGATATTCCACCTCCATCCAATGAAGGGGAGACAGGCTTGACCAGGGGAGAATGAAATAAACAGCACTCGATGCTTTGAGGATGCAGGAGGCCAGGGTTTAGAGCAGAAATGCGTTACTTCATGCAAATAAATATTTGCCATGGTATTCATTAGGTATGTCAGCTCCACAATAACTCCCTGCTACAGCTGAGGAGTTGAACAGCTTGAAAAAGTTCCAGTGTTCCAAAGAAGGGTCATTTGTGCATCCATGGAGCTCAGGGACACACAGGCTGCAACACCCTGGCACCGCAGTGTACCCATCAGGGCACAGATGAACATCCTCCACTGCAAAGTGCTGGTTTGCAAAATAACAGTATTTAATTTTGAAAAGTTACAATGCCATTTGCAACTGCCCACTGTAATGATTTTACACAGAAAACGAGTTCGTTCTGGTCTTAACTAGGGGAAGGCATAAACATCTACTAATGGGAAGAAACAAAGTTTAATTTGCTCACGGATCAGCGAAGTCCAAAAATGTGAATTCATTTTGGGTGGACTCTGCCCTTTCTTGGAATTTAAGATTCAGGAGCAAGGGCCAGCAGAGCTTAGAAAGACAACCCTCACAATCTGTATCCACTCCTGGCTTCACTGACTGCTGCCCCTGTAACAAACCACCCAGAAACTGAATACCTCAATAAATAAAAAGGGATCTCCTAACAGGTAAGTTTATTTTCTTAAGAAAACCCTCCAAAGAAAGATACAAAAACCCTGGTTTCTTTATGATGGTAAAGGTCATGGACAATAATGTAAGCAGCATTCTCTAGGAAAAATGTTCTAAAAATGTGTGGATATAGAGCTAAAATATCACCTGCTAAACAAGGGCTGTTAAAGAGGGCAAAACAGTGATGTGCAATTTCAATTCTTCTACCTTTCACTCTTCAGGAGAAGCTTCACTTCACTATAAAATAGATTCTTTTGTTTAGATACAATAGTAGACATAAATTTAGAACTGCAACTTCTTGTTGGAAGTCATGCTTTTAGATACTTAAATTTATTTAAAAGTATTGCAAGTGCAAAGGAAGCAAAAGTTCAGTTGAATAATCAATAGATTCTGCTTTAAGGGAATAAAATCACAGCTTTAAAAAATTACAGAGTCTGGGTTGTGCAACCCAGAAAGTCCATGTGCTGATGTATTAGGATAAAGAAGATAACATGTTTTCAACAGTGGAATTGCTGACACTGTCTATAGTCCTGGTAAGGAATATTTTTGTATGAACACCTTCATTTGCACCTTTAAAATTCTTCTACTGATGTTCTTCTCTGCATAAATCATAGCCACATTTGTGGGATGACCTTTTCAATACCTGCCTTTTCATCTGGTCTGCTCACATTTCAAAAGAACAGTGGCTTTCATCTCCTGCAGTCCAGATCTAATGCTGATCAAGCATATTATGGAGCTGCAGAAAGAAATTACAAATAATACAAACTTGAGAACCAGCTTTATACTGGTGTGATCTGTTTAGCATTCACAGTGATAAGATCAGATATACTCAGATTCTGCAAATCAAAAGTGCCATGACTTTTATGTTACACTTAACAAATACTACATTGAACATATCCTCCAACAATACACTTAGATATCACTGGAAGCTAAATTCCTCTCTGTAGCAGGTTATGTGTAGTTTTTGCTGGTGCTCTCCATTCACTTGGGACAGCTGCCTACACACCACGAATATGCACAGCATGAATCTGCCACCGACAATCATCTTGTGAAATCCTAGTTTGCAGTAAACATTCAACAGTCCACTGCTGAGTTAAAGGATTGGTGAGTTTTGATAAAGTTCAGGACCAGAGAGAGTAAAGCAGCCCCTGTTCATTTTCAGGGTGGCCTGTGAGACACAGGGCACAGGAGGGAATGGAGATGTGCTCCTTGTCTTTTAGGCCACTCACTCCCCTCCATTCAGATCCATTATTCCAACACCAAAATGAGTTTCTAAAACACTCAGAGCAGACACAAGACTCAGTGGTCTGTGACTCTTTCAAAAGTCAGAGTTTTTTCAATTATAATTATCTGAATAAAGCTTGTCCCTTTACTCTTCATGTTAACTTTTTGTAAGTGGTAGAAGAGCAACGTGTACTGAACGAGCGATTAATTTACTGTCAGTCCATCAGTGGCAGACTCATGAAAAGAACATGTGAATCGTGGCTCAGACTGTCCTCCCTCCCACTGGCAGATGACACTGCCTCCCCCAGTGACAATCCTGTCACTGAACAGTGGCTTTAGACCATTTCTCATGAACCCTTGTACACACTCCCCAGCATGGTCCTACATTTCCTCCTAACCCTACTGTTACAATGCAAATACAGCAAATCCTCATCTCGCAGCCGCCTTGTATGAAACTGAAATGGCATCAGCTGTTTGCCAGAGGGATGACTCTAAGACAAAAGCAAACCCTCATGTGCACTGCCCTTTGCTCAGAGAACCATTTGATAGGAATGCTTGTTTCCTTTAAAAGTTGTTCTGATGAGGTTCAGTAGATTAAAGAACCTTTGCTGGCAGAGCCAGGGCAGCTTTTCACAGCATCATAAATCACTGATGTAAAGAAACCAAAACACAATTCCTTCCTTTACAGGTGAGATGAACCTTGAAGAGTATTTTGCAAGAACTGGCTATAAAGGCTCCACTGAAAAACGAGATTTGGAAACCTTAACCGATATATTCCAGCATCACATCCGTGCCATTCCCTTCGAAAACCTCAGCATCCACTGCGGGGAGAAGATTACTTTGGAGTTGGAGCATGTTTACAACAAGATTGTGCGGAGGAAGCGGGGTGGCTGGTGCATGGAAAACAATCAGCTGCTGGGCTGGGTGCTGAAGGGCCTGGGCTACGACACCAGCTTCCTGGGAGCGTACGTGTTCAACCCCCACCAGAATGCCTACGCCACCCTCATGACCCACCTTGTGGTAAAGGTGGTCATCGATGGCAAAGCCTACGTCGTTGATGGAGGCTTTGGGGTGTCCTACCAGATGTGGCAGCCCATGGAGCTTGTGTCGGGGAAAGAGCAGCCCCAGGCTCCCGGCGTCTTCCGCTTCATGGAGAAAAACGGTGTCTGGTACCTGGAGAAAATGAGGCGGAAACAATACATCCCCAATCAGAGCTTCTCCAACTCGGATCTGCTGGAGAGAAAGGAGTGTCGGAAAGTTTATATGTTCAGCCTTGAGCCACGGACAGTGGAAGATTTCCGTTTCCAGTGCACATACCTCCAGACCTCCCCAGATTCCCTCTTCACAAAGAAATCCATCTGCACCCTGCAGACCACCGATGGATTCCGAGCGCTAATTGGGTGGACACTCACTGAGACCACGTACAACTACAAGGAGAACATGGATCTGGTGGAATTTGTAACTCTTGAAGACGAAGAGGTGGAAAAAACCCTCAAAGAGAAATTTAACATCACCCTGGAGAGAAAACTTGTCCCCATTAATGTTAAAGGATCTTACACAATCTAGATGGCCAGAAAACCTACAGTAATGCTATGTGTGTACAGCACCTTCCACTGTCTGTGCAATCCCTACTGCAAGGTTATGGGATTCTTCTGCAAGTGACTGAAGGATATATACATTAGTACGAGATTAATGTGAATTTCATTTGGGGAAAAATCAGGGATTTAAGACTCTTGAGTCAGTTAGGTAAAATTATTTGCTGCGAGATGACTGCTGTTCAATTTTTGGCACAAATGTAGGATTTGATTTGAATCTGGTTATAAGCTTGGGTAAGAAATATGTCTGGGGAGTTTTGGACTGCCTGTAGCACATGAGTATGGATTATTAATTGTGATATGCTGCCAACACATTTTCTAAGGTTATTATATGGAGACAAGTAATCTGTGAGCATTTAGACAATGAAGTACACATTTAAAACTTCATTTTTCACAAGATTCAACCACTCACAGCTCATCTCATTCCTCTACCTTTAATATGAGTAAAACATTGTCATCTTGGAAAGGAGCATTAGGAGGCATAATTCTTTCACCATCATCCTTAGACAAACCATAGTACAAAATGAAAATCATCATCATGTGCATCCCTCTGGCCATTACTGCAGTAAACTGCCCCAAGTAATTTTTGGTATGTAGCTATTCTTCTGGTGATGAAAATTCTATATATTGCAGTGTTATTGTGGCTGATGGGCTCTAAGGAGATAACTACTAAGCTTTGTTTCTGAGATATAATCATCCTATAAATTGTGACTGGTACTTAAATGTCACAGCTGGCTTAGACTTACTTTTGTCCCAAAAGGGGTGAAATTCTGTACTTTTAGGACTGCACTATATTTGTGTATGAAGCTAAGCCCACTATACCCTTAATTTTGTCCTGCAAACATGAGTGTCCATATGGCTGTCCTGAATGGGTACCACTTAGCACAGAAGCTTTAATGCCATTAGTGTTTGTTCATCTGTATCAAAGTGAAAAAACAACTCAAGGAGAGAGCCAAATCTAAAAGAAACCTTTTCTTTTTGCACAATCATGTTTTCCCATTTTCCAGAAAATGTTATTCCTCCTACCATGCTTCTCTGCAAAAAGCCCAACCAAGGAAACCACCAAGGGGAAATATTCTTAAATGCACCAAAAAACAACAGAAACACCGAAAGCCATTTTTTCTCCCCAGCTGTAACAAGCCTGAGTATCAGTAAAATGTTGATTCCTCCCACTGAATAGTCTTTTTGCTCAAAGACATCATCTGATCATTAATCCCACAAATGCTGTAAGTGTATACCTGAAAATAAATAAAAGGAAAATAAAGACATTATGAGTTGTTTTAGGTACAGCTGTCCCCTACACACCCCATCTGCCAAGTGAGGGCTGTTCACTCATGCTGCTGATCTGCTGGCCAACCCTTCCCACCTCAAACTTAGGATCACAGGATCCCTGAGGTTGGAAAAGCCCTTTAAAATCAAGTTCAACAATCAACCCAACATCACAACCATGTTCACCATTAAACTCTGTCCTCAGGGATGGTGACTCCACCACTGCCCTTGGCAGTCTTCCAGTCCTTTCCAACCTGGTGAAAAAATTTTCCTAGAATCTAATCAAAACCTTCCCTGCCATAATTGGAGGCCATTTCCTGTTGTCCAGTCACTTGTCACCTGTTCCTTGGAACCTGTTACCTGTCACTTCTTGAACTAAACAGGCCAATACTGAACAAATGCAGCAGTGGTGTTGGAGATGGTGAGTTCCTACAGGTACCTGGATGAAGAGGCCGTAGGCTGAGGAAGATGATCACTGAAGAGGAGGCCCAGGAGTCACCTCTGCTGGGCTCAGCAGCCAGCAGCTCTGGGCTGACTGTGGTGTGTGCCAGCTCTTTGTGTGACCAGCCGTGGTGGCAGCTCATGGCCTGGGTGCACAGATAGTATCACAGGGATGAGGAACTGAGAGCCAAGCAAGAGATGACAGGGGACACTGAAAGATCACACTGAGGCCAGAACACAGCTTTTCTGTTAACAATGGAATTACAGAATTGGTTCAGTAATTTGTGTTCAGGTTATTCTCTCATATTAATGTCCCATGAAGGGTTTTTACCCCTTTCTAAATAATTGATCATGACAAGGTGGTCCCTGAGACTCCAGGGAACACTACAAGCTTCAAGACACTGACCACCTCCATCCTATCTGATGAGATTCTCATTTACCCAGCTCACCAAACCGCATTTCTGTGCCATCAACCACAGCTGTTTTCTTGTCTTGAGGACAGCCATTAACAGGGTGGTTATTTTGCCTCCCAACTCCCCTAGAGGTTTTCCTGCTGTTGCTCCCATATAATTGCTTTGATTTTGGTATGCAAGGGTTTCTTGGGCAGTCATGGGCTCCTATCAGTGTTTAACCGGGCCTGCAGTGATGGGACTCACCCAGCTACCCCTTCAACAGTTTGGTTCTTACCAAAGATCTGCACAGCTGCTGGTGACTGATGCTCCAACCATTCCCCTGACTCCCATCTGTTACTAACCACTCTCTAGGAGGGATTTTTCATCTTGACGTGACAATTATAAGCAGGTCCTCACTGAGAAACAGGAAATCACACAAAGAAATGTCAACACATACAGCTAAGGAACAGTTTCACAGTTTAACTAAAGCTCCCCAAAAGCTGATGAAAGCAGGTTATTGAGGTGTGAATGCCAGGCCTGAAATCCCTCAGAGGTTTGAGATGAGAATGGTGTAAAACCAAACAAAACCAAACAAACCCTGAGGCCTCATGCTGGGGTTCCATTAGCAAGGCAGTATTGTAGAAGCTGATGTTCTCCCAGCCTGAAAAGAAAACAAAGCACCAAGTCCTTAAAGCATCAGCTCTCACAGAAACTTGAATTCACATGCGGTAGGGAACTGTGGGATCTCTGCCATCCTTCCCCACCACGATGCTTTATTAACGTTCTCAGAGAAGGGTTTAATGAGAGCCTAAGTGATTTTTGCAGTTTTAGTTGTGGACTGTTGTTCAAATGAAGCAAAACAAATGCTGAGAAACCGCCCCCCTCCGCCCCCAGACTCATCCAGTTCCAAATACAATTTAGAAGTATGGTATTCCAATCAAGAGAAAGACAAGACAATTTCTTTTAAAGTCTGAATGCTGGATGAAGTCCCAGAATCCCAGCCCAGCTGCCCATTACACACACAGGCAATGCCCAATGGCAACGACAGCCACCCGTGGTTGTAGCATTGCATAACGGAGTGTCTCATTAGAGAACAAGACACAGAGCACAAGAAACACAGTTCAAACTCCACAGCACCACTGCACATCCTGCCCCTCCCCAAGAACCAAAGTTTAATCAGCTCAAGCATTACTAAATTCACACTGGCTCACTTCAGTTGGACTCTGGTCCTGGACTTTTTAACATCCACTACTAAGCAGAATAGAAGTAAAAAGAGAAACATCAGCAGGAAAGACAAAGTTGTTCAATACTTCCATATTTTCAAGCCCAGCAGTTACTATAAAATAAGCACCACCAGCCTGCCAAAGGGAGGGACCAAACTTCACATGATAAGGGACAAACATATGTGAGCTGTCAGTGAGCACCACCTACAACCACACTTCAGGGTCACAGGCATGAACACTTCTGGTGTCTGGTAACCAGTCTGCAGGTGGCCATTTTCTGTAATAAAAACACCACTTACCCAACTAGCTTCTGTTTTCAAAGAAGAAACACTTTTCATTTGGAAACATGACCACATGGGTAAGTCCTACAGCTTAGGAGCTTACACATAAAATGTACTGGAGTCTCTGTCAGAGGCAAGAAAGCCTGAATCAATGCAGGTTTTGCTTTACAAATATTTCACTGCTATGCTTAGACCTCTGTCAAGAGTAGTTCAAGCACAGATTTTATACAGCAGAATGTTTCTACCTGAGGTAAGAAGCTTGAGTCAGACTTAAATCCACCCATACATGTATTTATACCATTGGAAATGCAGACAGGTATTTCAGAACATCCCATGTCTGCTTGTAACTCTGTACTTAAAGCACATTTAAAAAGTCACACAGGGCTGAGGTTTAGTTTTGTCTTGCTCACAGTAACACACTATGGATGGGACTTTTAAAGGCACATTTTGCAAATGCTCCATGAATAAAAGATTGAGCTAAAAATAAGTAGCTGGTCTTACTTACTGTAGCACTGAGCCACCAGCTGAATGTGAACAGCAAACCCCCAGATTTAAAGACAATAAACTAAAATCTACCTTTTCTTCACAGTTGGTGTTGGGTATGTTTAGGAAACAGAACCAACCTTCCTCTGTCCCAATTCCAAAATGGTGGATTTTCTAGAAAGCTCTTTAGCTTCTCATGTGCTTATCCATGCACCGTGCTGCTCGCATGTCCAGCTATCCCTCAGGAAATGACATGGAATTAAGGAGGCACAATGCCCTTTGATGAGAATTACTGGGCTGAACAGAACCCTGCAATGCAGGAGAGCTCTCTGCAGAACCCTGAAAAAGGAAGACTCCACACAGAATTCATCTCAGCCACTGCTGTTATCAAAATAATCCAAAAGCTTCTGGCACCACTAGACGCTTCCCAAGTCCACAGTCTCTCAGGACACGCAATTGCAGTGACACCTCCTGGTTGCTGGTGGCTCACCAGAACACACTTTACCCCTCAATTATTCAGCACAGGTATGCAGAAATTCACTCTCCATTCAAGAAATGCATTCAGAGGAATCATTTTCTGACTAATAAGCAAGAAGAATAATGGGATGTATTCCAAGTTTTTCTTGTGATGACCAACAATAAATCATTTCATAGCTCAGGTCACATCGTCCACGGGAAGAAAAATGTCTTGCCATCATTAACTCCTTTTCAGCTAACAGTAATATATGATCAAGTTTTAAGTAATTGAACCAGTAGCATTTAATTAGCTCTGAAAAACTATGTCAGATCATGAATCACAACCCTTCCACCTGCACAAAGTCCCCTTACTAGGTTAAAAGTATATTTCTCTTTCCATCTGTGATCCATCTTGAATATCTAATTAGGTGCTCCTGATATATGGATCATAGTTCATATATCACATGCAAAATACAGCAGACACAGTGTGCCCTTCTTTAAATAATTGAGTTTCACGTCTTGCTTCACTGAGCTGTTAAAAAAAGACCAAAAAAAAGCCTTGTGCCCGTGGCAGAACGGCCATTCCTTGCTTCAATTAACAAATTCCTTTCTGCAGAGAGTCAGCATTAAGGATGAGTAGCTTGGACATCCTGAGGAAATGCAGCAATAGCAATGTTTCTTGTTGAAAGGCTGTACACAGAGAACTGCTATGATTTTAGACAAGAACACACTAAGTCCCAGAGCACCAACTGACCAAAGAGAATGGTGTTTCTATCCTAATACTACTTCAGATGGCTTCATCATATGTTAAATAAATCAGTGTACTCAGCTAATGTTGGGGGACATCTGTGGGATCACTCCTTGTATCAGATAATTTCTTTTTACATTAAATAAACTAATCCACAATCATTAACATAAAAACCCACAGTTTTTATTCAGCTTTCAAGTATGTTTCTGAAACTGTTATTATGCTTTTATGACAAGACTTACGTAATTATAAGATCGGATTTTTTTGTTGAAAAAGAGGCAAAATTAGCAAATTTCTTTTGGAAGGCAGAAACTAAGACTCACAATCTGCTCAGACGTCAAACTGTAAACGTCGCCCAATATTTGGCTTGCTGTGTAAAAAAAAGTTTCACTACAAAATCCTCTATTTTTAAATAAACTTTATAAAAATAAAATTCAATAAAGTGGATTTTATCTCTCTGTTCTTCTCCCATCTTATTTTTAGTAAAAAAGCTCACAAACCAAGCATGTTTCTGCTTTTTTCAATTTGAAGAGAGCGCAGGTTTCATTTTCATAATAAAGCAAGCAGTGAAAGCTGAACTGCCTTACTGAATTGGATACAGCTCATCTTTACTCCAAATACTTCTTTCAGATGTTATCCTAAATTGTAAATAATGTTGCTTTTGATTGCATGCAACACTCAATTTAACTATGCAGAACATTTAGAAAGACTGATGGGATGAGTGCCCCACTCATGAAAAGCTGCTGAGAGAGGAAAGGATGTACAACATCCATTATATAAACACCCACTTTGGAAAGTGTCTGTTCTGTGGATGGTAGAAATTTCAATGAGAATAGAACAGATTTACAAATCCACCCTTTACATTAAATAGCAAAAACTCCAAACAATCTCCAGTTCTTGGTACTCTGTTTGGTAGGCATTAGGTAACAAGCTCCATTTGTGCAGTCGACATTAATCCTGAGGTTTTAAGAACATTTTCTTAGCTCTTTTACTAGGTTTTGTGCTACTATTCCCCTCTTCAACTTCATCATCTTCATCATCATCCTTGAGTACACGTTGGTCCCTTTTTCTCAAAAATTTCTTCCCTATTGTTCCCACTAATGTTTCATATCTGTAGAGACAATTAAAAAAAATTACACCTTTTACTAAAATCTGAAGAAAAATCATGGAGCATATCCTAAACATAATCAACAATTCAAGTGTGTAAAAACCTGGTCATTAAAAGCCTGGAGGAGCACAAGTACTACATGACTTATTACATTTTATTCACTCTGATGTTTCAATTTGTTAGCAACTGGTAACAAGGAGGGAATTAGCATAGAATATCTGGATATCAAAGGGCAGAAAACCCCTAGAAGTGACGGAGAATTTACCCCCAAATATGATGGAGATTTAACTGAATATACACCAGCATTCCTGGAAAATCAATCTGGTACAGTTCCATATCTATTGTGGGCTTTTTAAATTTTGTTTCCTTCCTTTTTGGGTTTTATTTCCCCACACATGATACAGTAACATACCATATTCCTAGTTAGTACTGATTATGTCATAAAATGTAACTTACCTTCTGGCCATTTCTTCATCTGACACATCAGCCTCCATTTTATCATCCTCTTCAATTTCTTCCTCCTTGCACTTAGAGTTCATTTGGATCATTAACTTCTGCAAATGAAGTGAGAAACAGCTTAAACATGTAACCATGACACAATGGGAACAGTGCTGAAATTCACTGGTAGAAGAGCATAAGAGGTAAGAATCAAATTTAATAATTACTTTCTGTTCCTGGTTAGGCTAGAGCCCATCATTATGAAAACTCGTGAAGAGAAGGCAACAGAGAGACAGTGTTTTCAGTGTATTGTACTACTCAAACATCCTAAAGGGCACTCCAAACATCTCCAGGAGACCAGAGAGTTAGATCATAATAAATTTTTCATCGTGATGTTAGCACATGGACCTTGAAATGGTTTTGTTAAAAAGAAAGAGTATCTTCAAGGATTTACAGTAAAAGCCCTGAAGCAATCATATGCTGAGTCACAGGGACAGCAAGTTCAAAGTAACTAAAAGAATCCCCTAGTAAATTACCTTACATAGCCTTCTGCAAATCTCTTGGTCTTTACACCTTCATCCTCCTGCTTCAGGTTCAACGCTAACCTTTTTACTACTGTCCCTGTGTACTTCCATCAGTATGAATCATGCCAGAAAGAAATTAAAGACTCTTGCCCAGCATTTTTACTTTGGAACTCTAAGCCCTTACTGAGACAAGTAAGTGTTGAATAAATAGGATTGAATGTTTGTAGATTGGACTCAGCATCCTACGTCAGGAGGAAAAGTGAGATTTTGTTTTGGAGAGCAGCATGTGGGATGGTTTCCTCACTTCAGGAAGGGAAAATCTGCAGGATTCATGCAATTACTGACCAATAACACAGGGAGGTAAAAAGATTCTATTTACCAGATGCTGCATTGAACATTCAACATTTAGGGTTGAATGATGGGAGTTTCTGGACATGGGAGCATTTATGGAAGGTGCTGCAAAGGCCAATAGAGCTGCAGTGTGAACACTCAAATCCCCATCCCCAAGGACTTCAATCCTAATGTGAGACAACCTCAAACCAGGACACTGAAATGGTACCTCAATTTCTGGATTGAATCCTTTGAAGGACATTCTGCCATAAACAAGATCCTCACATCGCAGAAAGCTTCTCTCTTCTATTATACAGCTCCTGCATGAAAGCCCAAACCCAGCATTTTGTCAAACCATGCACTTTAAAATAATAAAATTAAACAAATGCAAAAATGATGTGCTGTCTTCCCCCCACACAAATAAACAAAGCCATGGTGCATTTTAAACCATCAACTACTTTCTGCTTAATTGCTCTGATAAATCTTTCAGTACAAGGAGCTTGGAGTGCAAAGGAATCCTTTTTGCCAGTAAAGCTGTCCCAGTTCCACAAGCAAAATTAACTCTTCTAACAAAAAGCACTCTTTTGCTCGTATGGTACATTAATACTTTTGCCAGAATAAAAACACCACATAAATATCACTCCCCAGGTGGCACTACTATACCAGCAAAAGCTTCTAATTAAATTTTCATTGTGCTGTTAGACCTGGCATTAGTTGAGTCTGTCAGGGTATAAAACACTGTGTCACTCTCTGTTCAGCAGACACATTTCCCCCTTCTCCCTCCTTTTTTTTCCTCTTTTAATGAGCATGGAGTGAGAAAAGAGACATGACCCTGAGGCACTCATAATACATGTGTCAGATAAAAGTACTTCCATGGATTGTTCCATCCTTTTCCTCACACATATGTACCAGTCCCCTCACCCTCTTCATCTCCCATGTAAATCAAAATCAGAGAACTCAGGCTGAAGAGATTGAGCTCATTGTCCTGCCTCAAGGCAGTGTCAGCTACACATGTGCCATGAACAGCAGAGGTCCAGCTAACCTGTCCTCAAAAGACTTCCCATGATGAAGAATCCAGTGTCTCCTCAGGCAATCTACTCCAGAGCTTCAATAGACTTATTGTTACAAAAGTTCTCCCCATGTCCAGCTTGAACACTCCTTGCTGCAACTGAAGCTCAAATATCTTTTTGTCATATCTACCAAGAGTAATGGAAAAGAGTTTATCAATGGCCTTATTCAGCTACAGTTAATTCCTTGGGCCCTAGCTTTTTCTAAATTATGTATGTTCTCCCTCAGTAGAATTTTTTCCCTCTTTTGAAAGGATGAAACCCAAGCAATTTCAAAAGTAGTTCTCCTGCTATTTAAAGCACCTTTGTAAAGAGCAGGACACTTTTTTCCTTGTTAGCTAAGCCTTCCTTTATTTTTGCCATTATCTCTCCTATTTCAAAACCAGGATTTGAAGGGAGCTGGACACAAGAGGACAGAACTGTCCTGAATCGACTTAACCATGTGACTGGAGCTGAATTTACTAACACAAGGTTTCAAACTTTGTTTCTAATGAAGGGAAAAAGCAGCAATGAATGAATTGGATCCTGACTGAAAGAAACTAATTACATGCATCTAGAAGAATGTGTGAGTGAAAGAAAACAATACACACAAGAATTGAAAGTAGGTCAAACTACACTAGGCAACCTCAAGAACAGCCCTAAAAATAAGTAATAAAAAAGTTGTAATGCCAGTCTGTCACTATTTTTGCTTTTATTAACTGGTTATTTATAACACTTATCTTACAGGAAAAAATATGAATATGCTATTTCCATTTCAAAACAATCCAATGATGATAAGAACTACAAAAGACAACAAGCTTACTCTTTTTCCTTTAGATCTGGTACATCAAGATACCAGTGTTCTTCACTAATTATCTTCTTTTCTTCTTCTTCCAGTTGTTTTTTAGTTTGTGAATCCAAACCCCTCTGCATGAACTACAAAGAAAGACACAAACACACAGCTTCAGTTTTCTGCATCACGAGTATCTTCTGAACATGCAGTAATTACATTATAGCAATTATACATTACATAATGATTATCAGTTGATACAAAGTAAATGTTTTTTGTGATTTTTTTTTTTTCTCTGAGTTTGGTCAAAGTTTGGGCAAACAGACAAAGGAAAATTAAAACAGCTGGTGATCACAGCTATCTACTGGAAGTCAACAGCCCATCACACCTGTGCTTACATATAAAGAAATCAACCTGTCCTGGCTAGTTTTGATGGATTGGAGTTGTCACAATTCCCTAATTTTCCTAAGGTTCTTCTAACGTTTCAGTCAAGGCCAGAAAGAAAATGATGTTGAAGTTATTACTGCACATCAGGAACCCACTGCACCCATACAAACAGCACTGGAGCTCAGAGCTAGAGGTGGGCCAAACTAGGCTGGTCATTTTTTGAAAAATCCCTACTTTCAACCACCCTCTTCTTTTCTCACATTTAATGAACTGGATTGTGTTTGTAGCTCTGAAGGCACAAACCTGCCTTTGGAAGTGGAAAAATGTAAGACTCTGAAACCAGACTAGGAAGAAAATCCTCTGTATCCAGCTGTGCTAAAGGAAGATGTTCCCAGCTCTTCAATTCTCACTGACCCACCAAAGTACAGGTCCAGCACTGCATTTAAGAACCTGTTAACTCACTGCAGGAACAGCCTGCCAAAATAGCTGAGACCAAGAATGAAGTTTAGGGCAAGACTTCTATTTTTTCCTAATGCAAGGACACTCCTGTCACTTACTTCCTTGGTGATAACCTCTGTTAGAGGATGGGAACAGGCTGTAGGAACAGTAACCTCCCAGCAGCTGGGAGGAGAAGAAGACATCTGTCACAGCCTACAAAAAACTGCTGAGAGCACAGAACTACAGACCTGAGGCCTGTGAAACAGCATTCTAATTTCCATTTGTCTCAAGTCAGGCGCCTGAACTGAGAGACAATTAAGTCTAAACAATGTCAATGAAACATGCTGGGAAAAAACAGAACTCTTCAAAATTTTATGGTGATAATCCATATAGTCCCACCCCCCTAAAAGCTGGGACCTCCCTGAGGATCTACAGGAAGTGTTTGGATAACTGTACCTGTCAGAGGTCTACATTTATACCAACCTAACTCCCAGAGAGAGGCAGGTCTAACAGTACAGTTCACACACAGTCCTGTAAAAATATATAGGTGATACAAGTGTGCAATGTGTGTATTATGAACAACCACACATCTTCTCAGTCTTTACAAAATGCCCAACCAAACCAAACTCAGAAGTACACGAGCTAGTGTTTCATTTTCCATTTCTATTTGCACCCACTGTACAAGATCTTTAATGAAAGAAAAATTGAATTCTGTTTTCTGAGTCGATTCAGAATATGTCAAAGCTTTCCAATTAAAATTACAGTATCTTCTTGAGGAAAATAAGTGAATCTATCATGTGGAAAAACACATTGCTCAAGGAAATTGGTTAGCCAGTCAGAAATCTCAACACAAGAAATTCTGCTACAAGAACCCAATTAAATAATCATTTCACACTCCATTTTAAAGATTATGTTCCTAAAGATTACTACAGGAAAAACCTAGATAAAAATTATGTGATCAGGTTTGTCTCAAATGTAAACACACACTGATGAATTAAAAATATACCCGTTGTGGTAGGCACAGAATATGTAAGTCAGTAACTGAGGAGTTGTTTGGGTGAGTTTCCCCAAGCTATGAGACTCGACCAAATGGTGCAAGATTTAAAAGCCTAAAAGTCTTCATGTGGCCCAGTATTTACTGCAAATGGTCCTTCCAACACAGCCACAGGTCACCTCTGTGTGCCACTTCACACACCTGCTCCATTCTGGTAAAACACTGGACCACTACCTGCAGAGGCAGCTGCTAAAGGCTTAATTAAAACATTTGTAAACAGGAAGATCTGCAGAAACAAAGTGCTAAATGCAAGATCTGTGTATGACCTTTTCAAAACCTACTGATCTCTTCAAAGCTGGTTATTACTGCCTGGACTGTGAACCTGCAAATGTCATGGCAGCATATTCACATGGCTGGTTCTCCACGGCCTTCCAGAGAAAAACAATGCAAAAACCTGCTTTTGAAATCTCCAGGGGGTTAGTAAACTGGCAAACAACAGAAAGAAAAAATTAATTTTAAAAGTGTGCTATATGAAAGTAAGGAAAAATAATGATGTTGCCATCCAGGTTATGAGAGTCTGTGTCACACATTGCTGGCTGACTCAGTTCAACACCTACTCCCTTTTGAGAGCAAGGCAAGATGTATTTTGTTCCTTCTGTGTACAAGTTTTAGATTTAGCAGTGTCTGTTAATTAGGGTAAATATTCCATCATCCAACTGTAGCAGAGTGCACTTTATGTGAAAAATTGAACTGAAGTCAGCTAACTCTTTTCAGCCAGAATGAGAAATATAGGCCTATATAAATACGTGAGGGAAAACTGGCTAAATAAAACACCACAAGCAAGAAGCCACAAATGTCTCATCATCTCCAGTTAAAAAATTGAATATTATCATTAAAAAAAAAGGAACTCAACTTTTCCTGGTTGTTTTCCAGCAATAAAGGACCATCAATCAAAGCAGAACGTACTGTACTGAATTAGGAGCTGTAGTACATGGTGTGAAGCAGAATCCATTAGCCAGTGAGCAGAGACTAATTTCACACTGGTGACATGAGATTCACAATTCCAAGGGTAATAAGCACGACGGGATGTTACTAAAATCCCTGGCATTTATGAGTTGGGAAAACTGGTTAATACTGGATATTAATCCCCATTCAGACTGGGATTTCTTTAACCAGCAATGTAAACAGGGGTAGAAATGGACACACCAAAAGCTAAACATTTTTTTTCTCAATACTAAAAGCCCCACCCCCAAGCAAAGCAAGCAGCATTGATATTTTCATTTCAATGCTGTGAACTGGAGAAATGTGCTATTGAAATATTTTTATCTAAGTTCACAATAAACAACCCAGCAGCAGAGGAGCGAGGTGAGACGAAAGCATTCCCAAAAAGTGCGCTGGAGGTGGCTCTTGAGGCCAGACTTTTGCTGGAATCACGAGGCTGCTCTCCTGCACCGAACCCTGCAGTTCGTAACCGCCGCGTTCCAGCAGCTCGGTGTCGGCAGCAGGGATTTCTGGCCGGGGGAGCAGCCCAGCAAGCCCGAGAGGGCCGGGGAGCGGCCCATGGATAAACACATCTGTATTCAGAGCGTGGGAGAGGAGAGAGAGCCGGGGCTGGCGCCGCGTGGCCGGCGATGGGCACGGGATTGTCCCACACCAGGGCTCCGGGACGGCCGCCTGTGGCGGGGGACACGCACCCGGCCGCGCCTCACAGCGGCGGGCCCCGCTCGCCATCGGTGCCGGCCCGGCCCGGCCCTGCTGCCCCCCCGCAGGCCTCAGGCTCGCCCTCCCCTCCTTCCCCGTCACCTTCATGCGCAGCAGGTTCTTGGA
>VWZV01013697.1:627222-689958 GCA_013397155.1 Irena cyanogastra | reverse complement strand
TCGGTATGAAATGGTAAATCAGTAGGGGAGCCTGACGACGTGCCTTACCCATGCTTGCGTGTTGTGTAGTAATGCCGGCTTACAGCTTCATCCATAATTTTCTAGTATTTCAAAAAGAGTATAAAATACTTCTCACACTGGCGTTTGGAGACTGTTTGACTTTATAAGTGTTTATTTTTTACAATCGGCACTGACTTCTATTAAAAAAAAATGAAAATCACAAAATGGTCAAATGTGATTAAAACTGGAAAGCACACAAATTCAAAGATATTGCAAAAAGCCTCAAAGCTTCGTTAGTCTTGAATGGTGATTTGTGAATTCAATGTTGGCAGCGCTGGTGTTGGACTGCCGTGCTGGGCACTGAGAGCTGAGGAAATCGTGATAGGGAATTGCCAGCTGACTCCCAGTCAGAAGCATGTACCACAATTTCTCTATATATCCTCATAAATCAGACTTCTGATGCCTGTTTTGACATTTGGCACATAAACTGGGTGATAAAGCAATAAGAGTGAGGGTTCAGTGTTCAAAACTTTAATGAACTGGTGTGCTCCAAAAGACAATTTAGGGAGAAAAGTTCCTGTATATGCAAGATGTAGGTCAAAGCTTGAAGAACTCTGTAAAGATTTATGCTCTAATAGACTCCACAGAAAGGTATAATGAAGGACAAAACCTGATTGCAATGGGAAAGGAGGGAGAATTATCCACATACAGGCATCCTTATTACACATTTCAGCTCAGTGGACTAAAATGACCACAAATGCCAATGAAACATGGAGCCTCAAGTGCTTCAAGGCAAAGTCATAACACTGCATGAAAATATTTAATTTTCATATAGGGAAGGCACCTTCATTCCCAGGCTCTGTAAATGAATTGAAGCTGCTCTGAAGTTCAAGGCCCCAGTGAGAAAGTCACATTGTGAGTGTAGGAGCTGTGCTGTTTTGCTCCTTCTCTGTTCCCTTTCTCATTAACAGCTATCATCCCTTCCCAACAAAAGAAGGCTGAGAAGAAATTTGCCATTTTCTGAATACAAATGTTCATCAAAGAATGAATATGTTTGAATCTTAGTGAGCAAACCAATAGGGGAAAGCTGCTAATTAATGTAATGGCACTGTACAGCCAGAATCTGTCCATTTTTGGTGTTATGTTCTATTTGCTGTGCATTTTAATAATGCATTTACTTTTTGTTGATGGTTGCAAATCAGAACCCTGTGTTTAATTGCACGACCTTCAACGTCAGGGCTTTTCTGAGCAGTTTCAGTTCATTTACAGGAATGTACTTTGAATGATTTCTTCTAAATACTGTGCTCTCCTCAGCACTTCTGCAGCCACTGAGCTGTGGCAGTGCCTGGCTTTGCTTGGTGGCCTTTTCAAGAGCTGTTTCTGTCCCTCCATCCTGCAGAACATCAACAATTCCTCAGCAGACTCTGCTCACAGCCTGTTTGGGGTTTGGGCACTGCACATAACAGCTCCTCTCTACCTTTGTTGAGAAGGAGCATCGTGACCCCAAATTCTCTGGGAGCTGCATTCTAATAATTTACATCACCATGCAGTGTCTAACTGGGCTGGGTAGAGTGCAAGGGGTTTTCACCTTATCTAACCATGAAGATTATTCCTGCTGCTCCCTGGTTCCCACTGCACCCCGTGTCTTGGTGCTGCACCCCAGGCTTGCACAGAGTTGCTGTCACTGTCTGTTGGCACATCAGCTAAAAACCTGCCTCGATACAGGCAAGGAGAAGCATTTTGCAGTAAAAGCAGTATAGGTTCTGTGATGTTTATTTAGAAAAGTGGAGATTGTAAAAAGGCTGCCAAAGAATGTGATCTATTTTGGCAGTAAAAAAGCCCAAAGGAAATTTTTGGGTTGCATCTCCCATCACTTGAATTGGATGGGGAGGTTATAGATAACAATCAGCTGCCTTGTGGACCAGATTATACTGTCTGGTAAATGTGAAGACACTCCATTGATTGCAGGAGAAATTTTTATGATTTACTGGTGGTGGTGGTGGAGGCAACTCAGAGAAGAATCCAGCCCTGTAAATACGCCTGCCTGTGGAGTGAGGGTGAGGAGAGTTAGGAGAGAAAAAGAATCTTTCTCTGTTTAGAGAAGAATTGAGGGTCATTGTAAATGACAATTAGACACTCTCCCACAGCTGAGTGCTGCACAGCAGCTCCATTTTCAACCTGGAAATCAATTTCTTTTTCAAAATAAAAATATTTGGGAAATAACTTGGGGGAAAGGAGCTCCATCTCATCGAAGACTGTACATTAAACAAGCAGATAAAAGATTTTTCTTCCTAGGAAATGTGGTCCTTTCTCCCTCTAGTAATTACAGAAGTCAAATCAAAGTTGTCATTAACATTATTTAAGGAGTAGTCTCTCTTGGAACAACACATGTAGCAGCTGTGAAGTAATTTCACGCCAATGGGATCTAATTTGGGGGAACTCGTGGCTTACTTTTTCCATAATCTTTTATTTATTCATATTATTGTAGTAGTGTGATTTTAGTGCAAAACGGGTCTCTCAAACCTTACAGCAAGCTATCAGTTGATTTGGTTTCTTATGAGCTGTCTTTGAATTCCTAGGCAGCTTTTTATGCCTCTCAGAATACCTGAAGCCTTTTTCCCATCCTTGCAAATATCAAAATTCTTGTAGTATGACAGGCAAGTCATTAATTTGTGTCAAAAAGGACAAAAAGGACATTATGTGTTTTTCTCTATGGATGAGGATAAGAAAATGAGAAGTGGAGCTGCCGGAGGTCTGTTTGCAAACCTGAAAGGAAGGTGTGAAGAGCTGCGTGCGGATGGGTGTGATCAGGAAAGCGAGAGAGGTGAAATCCTTCTCGTGGCAGAGGTGCTGTTCTCACGTGGAGGACTCGTTTTCCATCTCTCCTGCTCCCACCCTGCTCTGAGCCGCTAATGCATGCGGTGCACTGACAGCTGCTGAGGTGCTGGGTGCCGGGGGATTTGTTACAATATTCATCACCTTTGGTGCGCTCGTGTACAACCCGCGCTGCTCATCCCGCTTTGTGCCTCATCCACGGAGGATACGGGGTAGCTCCAGCTCTCCTTCACACCGCACTGACTCTCCCTCTTCGCTTTTGAAGTCCCCTTTTCTGGCGTTGACACCGGTGTAGGTGGCAGCTTGTAGCAATGTGTCTGAACAGCTTAGGCCCCGTGGTGCACCAGCCATACCGCTCGTAGCTATTCTTGTCAGAGTTCTCTCAGAGCCCTCTGGAATGCATCAAGGTTACTAAGACATAAACTCTGCTGAATTAAGAAAGAAGAGGCTGAGAAACAGAATACCAAGACCGTAAGAACTAGGTAACAGAGGGCTGGGAACCACCTGGGCTGTAACCAGTCACATACTCTGAGGAGTGCGTGCAGAACGCGTGGACGAGCAAAGGCACCAGTGAAGAAGGGCGTGATCAGCGTGTGCAGTAGGGCTAGAATGTATAAATAAGTGCATAATGTAAACAATAAACGGCTTCTGCTTATTCATATTGGTTAGTCGTACAGGAGTCCTGTTTCCTGCAGCAGCTGACACACAGAGAGTGTTTTAAATCCCTGCCCCATGTTCCTCAGCTGACCGTGGGTTTTCCTGTGGATGGGAATGATGTGGAAAGAATGCAGCAGGAGCCAGACTCCTGTAATTTGGGTAACACGGAGCTGTGCGCACAGTTCATGTTGCTGACTCTTTCCTTTTAATAGCCTTCAGTAGTTCACAATTTATGCAGCATGGAAAGATGTGTTTTAAAAATGTGCTTGTGGCAAAATAGAGTTACAAAATCTCCAGAACACCTAAGAGGTGTCTTTGGAGAAAATGCCTGATGTCAGTTTGGGAGAGGACAATTTGTTCTGAGTGCATTTGGCTGGTCCAGTGGCAGGGTGACCTTTGTATGAATAAACAGAGTAATTCCTTTTTGATTACAGAAAGAACTGGCCTTGTAATGGTAGCTCCCTATATCCTGCCATCCGCTGAAGTGGTGGACAGAACACATGCTGGTCTGTCATTGTGCTGGCATGTGGAGAAGCCTAAGTATTTGAAATTATTTGATATATGCCTATGTTAGGAGCCAGAGCAAAGAGAATGACTGCAGAATGGTGTGGAACATCCTTCTCTTTGCTTTCCTTTAAAAATCAGGAGGCTTTTAACTTTTTGGATTTGATGGAATCACAATTAGAAAAGAAAAAGAAAATATCACCCTCTGTTTGTTAACTATAAAAATGCAATCCAGCAGTGCTGCTGGTGCTTTGCTGTTTCCCAGGTCAATAAATGGCTCCCCTGACTTTAATAAACATTGATGCTGCAGGCTTGTTCTACAGTGATTGAACATTTTTATAGTTTCAACCACTCGCATTGCATGAAAGCTTTAAGATTTTTTCATTTTTTTTTCCACCCCTCTTTTTCAGGAGGGTTGGTTCTGATTGATTAAATTGTCATTTTCAGAGTTAGTTGCTGAATTATAACTTGGCATTTTTAACCATGCGATTTGTTTAAAGAGACAGCGTTTTGATATAGCAAAGCAGCTGAGAATTTTTAAGCAGTAAAAGGAAATTTTGTTCACTTTGTTCTCAGCCTTTCATCACTGCCTGACAAAAATGCTCCTGCGAACAACATGAAGGCTGTGATATGAAGAGAAGGTGCTTAGATCCATGCTCACTTCTTTATTCCACCACGGAGCTGATCTGTGCAGAACTGTATTGCTTTCGATTAGTAGTTGGATACCTCATTGTTGTTCACACGTTTATCATTCTGAGGAGGAAGGGAGGGAGGGAGGGGGAATTAGAAACATAAAATGAGTGCCACCCAATGTGATATTAAGAGTAAGTGGCAGCCCTGTACTTTGGACCAACCCCTTGATACGCATGATGGATTTCTTTGCACCAAAATGATGGGTTCTGAGTCAAAGACCTGCAGGGGTTTCACCTAAATCCAGACTGAGCCTGGTTCAAAGGGACAAGGACTTTGTAATTATTTAGAAACTGAGAAAATCACATCCATGTGATGATGCATTCATTTTTTTATTTAACCAGCTGCCACCTTCCTTCTCTGTGGATAACTGGTAGGTTTCAAGGTCTGCTTTTTTTTACTTTCCTTCACTCCCTCCAGTTTAAATCTGTATTCAAGACAGTAAAGCTGAAGTAAATGAGATTCACATAAAAAACATGTGTGTTCAGATTGTGTTTGAAAAGAAAGGCCAACAAAACTGTCCTCTAGAACATAACAGGATATCTTTTGCTTTTGATTTACAGCGCCTGCAGGGGAAACGGGATAATCTAGTGGCCTGAATATGGGAGATCTTACACTGCAGTGTTACCCTGGTCAGACTCTGAAACAGTGCTTAGCAGTGGAAATCTCAGGGTATCAATATGAAATACTGAAGTCCAATTATACTTCTACTTGTACACTTTCCCCTCTCTGGCCATTTCAGCTTCTGCTCTGAAATAATAACTTACAACGGTGCAAAGCTGAATTTCAGGAGTGAATTATATCCCTGGCCTCTAAATTTAATTGCATGGTACTGCAACTAACCCACTATCCGTCTTGGTCCCTGGAATTCTTTCTGCCTCTTTTCTTCTGCTTCTATACCATTCATTCGAGACCTTTAGAAAACACAAAATAGGTGCCCAGAAAGAAGGTGCATTGTGAAGGGAAAGTTTTAACTTCTTACCTGCCACAAATTTGTGACGGTCCTTAACTAAAAAGGGAGGTTGGGTTCACCAGCAGCGGGGTCAGGATGAGGTGCTGCAGGCTCTGGATGTTTTCCTGCAGTGCTGGGTACCTGGGGTCAGGAGGACCATTTACAAGCACCAGTTTGGATTCGGGTGCTATACAAGATGTCCTTTTCCCACCGTGGAGTGCCTGGAAATGGAGCCAGGGCAGGTGTCACAGCAGGGCTCGGATTCAGCACAGCAAACCTGGTGTTCCTGACACTGCTGTTCTGATCAGCTGAAGGTTTCACAGCAAGATGTTGATGCCTGAGCAAACCATTTATAGCAAAAGCAAAAAAGATACTCTGCAGTTATCATAAATACAATATGGTTATGTTTTTAGGACAGTTACTCATGTTTGTTTCAAAGTCATATTAAGGCTATTTTATAGGTTGGGGAAATAAGCTGTAACACGAAAAAGAGTAAAATATTCATTAATGCTGTAGTGATTTATATCAAAACATTATGGGGTAGCACACTTTGCCTCGGACCAGTTCCTCAATGGATGTTTTTCTAATTTCCATAAGTAATTGACCTCTCATTAGCGACTCATTAGAAAAATTGAGGTGATGTGGCAAAAGCAAACCCACTGCGACAGAAAATCTGCATGTGCATAAATCATTGAAAACTCCAATGGATTCAAAATGAAGAACCACAAGAACCTTGCTTTCTCTGACTGAAAAAGGATTTTGTATACATCTGTGAAGTGAAACACTTTTCTCTGAATATATCTATATATGTATATCCTTAAATCCATACTTCGGCTCATGGCTGACTTTCAAACACTGAACATTCTCCTTGCATGTAACTTCATGGGAAAAAGAATTAGCCAAATAATTCAGACACGTGTAAGTGTAAGTCTGTGTCAGGTCCTGGTACAACTGTAGACACTGAGGTTGGAAAAATGGAGTACAAATTTTGGAACACGGACTAAATACAAAACTTAATTTTGGAGGCAAATAAACATCAACTGATGCTTCTCACTGACTCCATCCTAGAAGTAGATAGCTTCCAGAAAGGGCATCGTGCTGAATCCTTGTCTGTGAGCTGTTGTTTCAGAGGGGAGGGGTCTGCCTTGTCCTTTTTATATCCACTGTTAACCAGCATAGGAATGTTAGCAAGCCCAAGTAATAGATTTTTCGCATATTGATGTATTAACTTAATGACCTTATATATCTGTCTTTTTAGAGATCAATAAATCAATTCTGAGCTAGTTCTTCATCACTGCAATATTGTGAAAAGTGAAGCTGATATTTAATGTAGTTTTATGAGTCCTGGATGCTACTGGACAAACCCAGAAAAAATCCATTTCTTTTTAATATGTCCTTTAAAGTCCTGGTGCCCATCTGAAACTTATTTGAAAGTAACTGGATTTATGGGTTCCAAGTTAGCGTTTCATTACGAAGTTACTTGAGTATGAGAGAGGAAAAAAAATCACTGTCTGAAAGTTTTGTACAGCAGAGAAGAGCTGAACTGATGAACCTCTCCTGACTTTATGCAATACTGGCTAAGAAACTGCAGGGTCTAAAGGTGAATAAAAGCAGTGAAGTAATATTATAAAAGAATGGGAAAAGCTGCTGGCTTAGGCGTGCCCTGGGTCCTCATTTGGGAAGTGAATCTGTTGTCTGGCTGCCCTTCTTACAGCTAGTTTTTTTGTTTTTCTTCCTGAATTCTCTTGCAATGGACCATTGCATATCACTGCTTTAATATGGGTGAATATTGCTTTTGTTTTGCCAAAGGAAGCACAGGAGTGATCATGAGAAATTTCCTCTTAAGGAAGAAAAATGCATTTTTGAAGGCTCACTCAGAAAAATCAGATTGCTTAGCTTTCCATGAAATTTAAAAGGAAAATATTGAAAAGAGATGGTGGACAAACAGTGAAGTTTTGTGGTGTATTGATTGTTTCATGCCATGGCACTAGAGCAAGTGACTAACTTTGTCATGATGCTCCTGTATCTTTTTTTTTCTGTGTTGTTGCAGCAACTGTGGTTGCATAGTTTAGTCCTGATGATTTCAGCCCAAATTACAGAAAAATCTGATTTCCAATTCCTTTTAGCACCAGAGAGCACCTCTTCTAGAGCCATGATAGGAAACCAAACATGGTGCAACAGCAGAAAGCTGAAACTTGATTGCCCAAACATCTGTCTCATGGCCAACATCTGCTCTAGGATTTCCAGAGCTGCTGCGGAGATGGAGCTTTTAAACTCCTGGTCAGCCTTTCTGCTGGAGTAAAACATCCTCATCAAGTTATCCCTGCATCTCTCTGCACAGCACTGGCTGCTCCTTGGAGGCCACCCTTTCCCCCACAGTTGCACTGCCAAGATGTCAGATGGGCAGAATTTCTTTGGGATTTAGGAACACATTTGGATTTTAGCCAGCCGTGGAAGATATACATACTTCCTCTTATACCCACGCACATACTCAATATATTCCTTTACATATGGAATCTGAATCAGTAACACTAAAAGCCTGAAGTTGAAGGAAGGACAAATGCTTTTATAGACGTGTTTCTTGATAAGGTTTTTATTTTTTAAAAAAAGTCATTTATTCAGTCATTTTCTGGGAGTGACATACTTGATCCAATGCAAGGTAGAAACCACACACGCTAAGGTAATTCTCCTTATATAGATTGACTTTCAAGAAGTCCTAGTGCTAGGCTTAAAATTTATAATTTAACTAAACTAGTTATAAACACTTCCTTTCCTTCCCTTGAAATGTAAGGAAAAAGCTCACCTGTAGCAAATGTATCTTATCTGCAATATTTTGGGTGTGCCCCTGCACGGCCTGTTAGGGCCCCTGAGGTTGCCCAGGACTGGCTGCATCTTGCTGCTTTATGCTGAAAGCTGTTAATGGGAAAAGAGAGTGCTATGGTTAGGGGCCCAAACAGAATTTCCAAATCTGCAATATCATATCAGTGTTCCCTGGGACAAGGGAAGCTGTGGATATTCAGGAACTCACCAGATTAGCTAGGAAGGGCATCATTCATGACACCAGCAGAAGAAAATAGCAAGGTTTTTTTTTGTTGCAGCATGTTTTTGGTTGTTGTATGCAAAGTCATTTAATATCACCCTAATCTCAGCCTGCCATATGAAAAATGACCCTGTCAATTTGACACAGAAGCAGAATATTGAGAAGTGGAACATTTTGTCTAATGGGGAAGAGCTGACAAAGACAGACTGAATAATACTTAAATGGATAATACTGACTTGATTTTGAATTCCAAATGAAATTAAAAATATTACGCTAAGATTTGTAGGGTTTGTCTTCTGGTTTTTTTTTTTTCTGTCTGTGTTTGCTGGGCTTTGCTCATGTTACCAATATTTCAGCTTAGCAGCACCATTCCATTCCTTATTGATAAAAGCCAAAGGCTAAATATTGCAAGACATTTGGCAGTGCCAGTATAAGTGGGAATTCTCAGTTGTGTACAGCCCAGTTATTGATGTTTTTATTAGCCATCTTTGTAAGGACACATTCTGCTTTCCTCCTCAGTGCTGTGATGTGGAAATGAGGAAAATGCCTGTTGGAATTAGCTAAGCACAAGCCAGTTTTGATTGAACACATCAAATGTGTCTCAGCAATGCCTTTTGTCCCTTTGCCCATCCATGACTCTTCTGCTGTCCAGGATGTGGGAACAAAGCAGACAAATCTTCATCTGATGCAGGAACCACCATCCCTTATTTCTCCAGCTGCTTTAAAAGCTCTCCACAACCTGCAAAACATGTTATCATATCTATTCAGGGCAAGGCTTTGGTCTGAGGACACTATAGGGAAATTCTTTCAGAAAATAAATTTCTGAGAATTTTCACTAGCCGCTATAAAAAGTTTTATCTGTGTTATTTTTTTTCTCCCACTCTGCTGTATAAACAAACATGACACTTTATTCTACAAAGTGATTTCTTTCTGAATTATAGAACCATGGAAAAAGCATATAAAACCCACAAACCTTATTATTTTTGTATTCTTGAAACTCAAAATTGATTTAAACCAAGTTCAGCCAGCAATATTTCCTCCCCATCTGAGAAACTATATCCTGAGCTTCAGACTAAAGTAATTTTTATAGGCGTGTCGTAATTATAAACCCTCGAGAAACAGATTTTGTAACAGGGACACGGGCACAAAGCCTCCCTGTAGTTACTCTGCTGAGCACTGGAGTGAAGAGGCTGAACATCCATCCTCCCTAGAAGGAGCTTATTAAAAGACTGCAGTGGTTTTAATGACATTTCTTGTGACATCAAAATTATTTCACTCAGAATCACAGAGATCTCTGTTTCTGCATTTTTGAAAGTCCAGGGGGAAAATACTGCTGCAGCCTCGTAGTGACTGAGGGAAGCAGTCCAGAGAGATAAATCTGCTCTGGTGCTCGTGTCCTCTCGTGATGGGAGATGTAAATTAAGCTGTTTAATTAGAACAGCATATAATAATCATCACCAGGAAGGCAGGAGAAGTGTTTGGAAAATACTCTGGGTTCAGCTTTTCCCCTTAAATTGATGAATAATGGCTGAAAGGTCAGCAATAACTGAACTCAAAATGGAGGGGTTTGGCTCACATCAGGTATGTGTGATAACTTGTGTTCTTATTAAAGTCTGTAGAGATCCTGGATTGATTTTCTTGCAATATTTCAAGCCAAGTGGGTATTTTCAAGCAATATACATTTCTGATTGGAGTGATCATTGTATTATTTATATCACATCATTTGTGCAGATGAATTCAAATCAACTGATGGCAGGGTGCTTCTTGGCCCAGATGTATCACACCATAAGAGATTAAATCCTTCTCACCTGATCAACTTTAAGTTACACTTCTCAGCTATACAGGTATGCAGATACTTTGCAAAGATGGATAAATAGCTTTATTGCCATTTTAGAGGTGCTCAAAGACAAGAATTGTCCCCAAAACATGCACTAGCTCAGGAGCAGAGGTCTGAACTGCATCATCCCTCTTCCTACATCCACTGAAGCCTAACAGCAACATTTTCACCAAGTCTGCTTGGCTTTCTTCTGATCTCCCAGAGTTTACTCACAGGAGGAAGGGGCTAAAGTCTGACATGTTCTCAGAGGAGATGTATAAAACAAGTGGTGGCAACAGCATTCAGGGAAGGAGGAGAGTTTGGTCAAGCTGATGGACTGCTGCAGGCTGTGATTTCAGCAATGGCACAGGCTGTGTTACAGCCCTTGAATTTTAGGGATTTTTGGCATTGGCTCTTTGATCAGTCAGACATTGAAGTGGGAAATGGAAAACCACAGAGAACTCTACTTCATCCACAGTGCATGGGAGTAGCCAAAAATAGCTGATCTAATTGAATAGCAGGGCTGGGGAAGTTTTCCAAAGTTTTTCAGGATCTCCAAGGAATTTTTGGCCCATATTCTGAGAGAAAAATCATGTTAGACTCCCTTTCCCTGAGCCAGTTCTCTCATCCATGCACAGCTAACCCAGACACGTGGGACTGAACCCAGCTCCTTCTGAAGCCAAGGGAAAGCTCCTACAGGCTTTTGTGGAGGCAGGATTCATCCCTTTGTGAGACAATCATATTTATATTCAATACCCTGCAACTTAAACTGAGGATTAGCAGAATTAAACTCTCCTAATTTGTATATCTCAGACTGCCAAACCGCAATTAACTTTTGTGTGTTTGAATTAATACCAAAAAATATTAACCACCCTTTCCTCATGCAATTATCATTTTACACTTCTGGAAAAAAAAATTCTTCATAATATGAAAAGTAGCCTGCACCCCTGTGACCCTATCCCTTTTAATATACTTTAGTCAGTAGAGTAGAAAACAATTTTTCACCCTGCTGCTTCCATGTGCAGGCGATGCGTTCCCAACGCCGCTGCCAGGCCGGGCACTCCGTGGATGCAGTGGCTTTGTGTGGGGCACTCCTTTCAGGAGGACAGCACTCAGAGCTTTAAACTCACCCAAGGGCAACACCTGTGTGTGCAGCCCTTGGCAAATTTTACGTCCAGCTGCTTTTTTGGTGTTGTTTTTAATTGTGCAATGTGCAGGAGCAACGTTGTCCCTTTTCTCCCATGCAGGTCCAAGCAGGAGATTCTTTTTTTCCCTGGGCACAGAGATACAGGTTGGCAGGGCAGGGTAAGGGCAGCCTGATGCAGACAGAGATTTCTGCCTCATTTTCTGCCCTTCTCTAGCATGGGCTGCCTGGACTCTGCCCTTTCACAGCACTGGGAGGGCCCAGTTGGTTCCCAAAGCTGGCAGAGCATCTGCTTCCCCATGGGTTTTCCTTGTGCTGCACCACTCCTCCTTCAGGTGTTCATTTCCTTAAATTTAGTTTCCTTAGAAAAGTAGAATTTTAAACTATTTTTTATTAAGGGAAAAATAATAAATTTATTTTTAAACATGCAAGGCCAGATATATTTTAATTGATGTATCCCCCTTTTATATTAAATACGTTTGTAACGACATAATGAAATTGTTGAGCAAAAGTTCTTTTCCAGAAGAATAATCTTTAACTGGTGCAAAATGTCTTGCTGGGATTTTCTCAGGTTTTAATTTCAGTTTGAATAAACAGTGTGAGACACCAGGCTGCAGAAGATAAAGGTGAATTTCATCTACTTCCAGCTTGTCATAATGGAAATAATAACTACTTTAGCTAAAAACAAGTTTCCAATTAGTTTCTCTAAAATAATATTATCCCCTTTTTAAATAGATACTGCAGCTCATTTTGGAACCTAATTTTGATAATATATAAACAGTTCTAAAATAGCTATTTCCACCAAAAAAGTGACAAGCACAGATTTTGGCAGCACAAGTTGGGAGCCTGTCTGTACTGAAAAGCAGTCTTTGCTTTTTTTGAGGTGAATCTCAATAAAAAATAGAAAAATAAATTAAAAATATTTTTTTAGGATGAAGACATCTTTCCTGAAAGACTTTAAATGGCTGGATAATGGTCATTAAACAAGACATTCTGAAATTATGAAAAACATTTGTTTGAGAAAAGGCTATTTATTTTGTTATTGTTGTTATTGTAAGGATAATTAATGTGCTTTGTGGGGGATTTCAAGACACAGGAAAAGTGAAATAGCACTGGTGCTTAAATGCAGCTGAAATTGGCTGATTTATATATAACCCTAAATTCAGACAGCAACAATGACATGGCTCAGAAAAAAGTGATCTCAGGTTAATGTGAGGATTCTTTGCAGGGATGTAACAGGACTATATTCTGTCCAGTCCCACCCTGAGATCTCTGGGACAATTGTCACCTTAAATGCCAGTAAGGTGTAAACAAATTGACTTTTACTGTTTAGTAGGGTGCTTTTTAGCATAAGAAGGAAACAAACCCCGAGCTCTGGCATCCAATGCAAGGTGCAGCACTTACAGAGAAAATGTGACTGTCTGTCGAAGAAGTCAAGATGTGTGGCCCTGTTGATTTATCCATCCCTGCCTAAGCAAAAGAAAATAAATTTCACAAAAAATTTCCCAGAATGACACAGAATTTCAAAGATTTTGCATGACAAGACAGCATGAAGTAAAACAGCTATGTTAAAACCCCCACATCTAATTTAAAAACTGAATTTCATAATGCATAAACCTCTCATCATCACATGTACATATGTGTGCAAAACTGTGGGGGAGCAGATCCAGGAGACACTGATAGTTCCAGGGAGGTTTTTTTTAATGTTGACATTTTGCAGTGTATTTTAGCTGTACTTATGGAGCTGCACGGAGAGACAACTGGAGAATTATCTCCTGATGAAAGAATGAAAGATCAGACAAATAACCAGGATCTATTTTTGGTGAGTGTGGCTGTCAAGCTGGCTTGGATGAGGGTCTCTCTAACCCACTGTGCTGTCTCTGCCAGCAGCTGACAGGAAATGCTGTGCCTGAAAGAGTAAAGATCACGCAGGAAACAATTGTAAAATAATTCACCCTTCACACTATCTTTCAGTCTTTCTTTTTTTGTAAGTTCTTGCTACTCATGTTTAATATCTCTAAATGATTTCCGCAAGTAAACCTCAGGCTTCTGATATGACACGGTGCTAACAGGAGACTTTCAACTTTTGTGAAGATACAAGAAAAGTCTGTCATAAAGTGCCATCAAAGAGCTGCTTGTTAACACCCGGGCTGGTGATTGCCTCTGAAATCGTTCAAACAATTCTGAAATAAAACATTTGCAAACATCATGTGCTATTTGCAGATGCAGATCTCTGACAATACCTCATTACCATACATATTGTAATAAATAATTAGACCAGCACAGGTAATTTTCTGTGAAAACGGGTTAAGAAAACAGTAGCAAAGCAGGGCAGAAGCTGGAGGTAGCGTTGCTCTTTATATAACATGCAAAATTTCCCAGTTCACCTGGAGAAGAAAACCTCGTTTGCATTTGCTTCCTGCTCTGTTGTAAAAGGAAAAGACATTTATCTCTGTGATTTACAGAAGTATGGTTTGCATAAATGAAAACATGGCCCTGATTTGGCCAACCTGAGCATGGTAATTTTTGCAGTGAAATGCAGAAGATTTTGTGAAACCTCTAACATGCCCAGTCACTCATAGCTCATAGCCAGGCTATGAGTGACTTTTTGTGGCTGGTTTGATTTTTACTGCCTGAGTAAATGGACATTAGAGGGGAATTCTATAATGCAGGTAGCAGAAACTGATGTAAAATGGTGATGCAAGGGACATTCACGACTGTGTGGAGGTTTTTGACACCTAATCAGCTCCTTAATCACAGACCTGAGCTTCTTCCTTGGAAATACAAGGACCAAACTCAGCAACAGCAGCAGCCTTCCCAAGTGGGATTAGCTCCTAGGTGTGGTGTGCTGAAATCTCGCTTTGCCCAGCAGAAAAAGAAGGTATTGGTTAAGAGACCTGCGTGTTAGTCAGTGCAAAGTAAAAGGAATCTGTTACTCCAGAGCTGGAATATGAAGTTTATATTCCATGAAAACTGTCTCATGAAACTGTGCATTAAATACGTTCTTAGAAATGTGCAGCCCAGTAAATAAAGCCAATAATTCTACCCATACAATAAGGAAATGAATCAGTAAAGGTGTGGAAAAACGAAGGAATGACAGGGAAGCTTCATCACGGTTACGCTGAGAGTTTTCCCAGTTTGGGCAGAGAAGGGAGCTGTCATTTTTTCAAGCTTGCAGGTAGAAATCATTGGCTGGAGAGACAGCAAAACTTATGCGTGATGAAATGGAAACTTAATAATACCATAAACAGACCCACTCAAAAATAATGAAATGAAGTTTTAAAAGGCTTTATGGCACTCCAGGTTCAGCCCCAGCAGCTGGATTTACATAACTGCAGGGAAGAAGCTGCAGAGGGGAAGCTAAACAAGTTCTGTTAGAGATGGGAGTGCAGAGCCAAAGGGGTCCCAGGAGAGTGGCAGCAAATTCAGAGTTGCTGAATGTTTCAGGATAATCCTTGAAGATTTTGAATTTCTCTCAGTCCCTTCCATGCAGAAAGAAAAGAGTTAATAAATATTGTCAGCGCCTGGGGAATTGTTCACAAGGGATCTTTTGGAAGAGTAATCTTCATATTTAGAAGTATTTTCTCATTATGGGTAATAGGATGATGAACTGAGAAATGATCCCAGCTACTTATGATTCTAAAAGCCCCTAGCCTGAATAATCTATGCTGATTTAGAGATAATAGCATCAAAGGCAGAACTCATTTAGCACAATGTCCATTTACTTACTCCGAAGACTTTTACTATCCTGCACCTATTTTATAGACACTTATAAAAGTTGATAATGATGTGGAAAGGAAAATGTAATCAAAACAAAAATGTCAGTGTGCAGTGAGAACTACGCTGTCCCAGCCTGCTCTACAGACCTACCAAAACTGCTCCTCATGAAGAGCAGTACAAGTGCTAAGAGAGAGAAAAAGCAGAGAGTATTCCCACTGTGGTGGGTCACACAGCTTCCTTCAGGCATCCACCTGCTCTGATGTGGGGTTTTCCAGGCTCTGCAGGTGGATCTCTGCTCCTTCATGGGCTGCAGGGGCACAGCTGCCTCACCATGGGCTGCACCTCCGGCTGCAGGGGGATCTCTGCTCTGACGGCTGGAGCAGCTTTTCCTCCTTCACTGATCTCACTGTCTGCAGAGCTGTTCCTCTAACACATTCTCATTCCTTCCTTCAGCTGCTGTTATTCAACAGCTTTTTCCCCTGCTTAAATGTGTTATCCCAGAGTTGCTCCCAGCCATCCCTTGGCCTTGGCCAGCGGCGGGTCTGCCTTGGCCACCACTGGCTCTGTGGGACACGAGGACCTGCTGGCAGCTTCTCCCAGAAGTGACCCTTGCAGCACCCCCTGCTACCAGAACCTTGCCATGCAAACCCAGTGCTGCACTCATTAAATAGAACAAACTGATGGAGAGGATGGTTTTGTGTGCTGGATGCTGCAGCAGCACTTTGAGGGTGACAGTCACACTCTCAGACCAACAAGGGCATTTGCTGCTTCACTGCTGGGCTTCCCTCTGGTAAGGAAGTTTTGACTGCACTGCTGCACCAGCTTAGACTTTCGGAGGCAGAAGTCCTTTTTGATCACCTCTCTGTGCAGATTGCAGAGCTGCCTCTCTGCAGCAGGCTCTGCATTCTCCTACAGCACACATTAGCCCACAGCTCAGGCAGCTGTCCTTGATTGCTCCGGATCACAGCCAACACTTTCCCCATTTTGGTTCCAAGTCCTCATGACTGTAACATCTTATTTTCAGCCAGAGTGTTTTCCCACGCATGGGAAAATGTTCAAGCTGACCTGAGGAGCTCTTTTTTCCTACATTTTTTGGGTTCTCTTGTCTTCCAAAGGTGATGATGAGCTCTTTCAAATGCCAATTAGATCATCATAATTAATATTTCACTTTGTTTTTCTCACATCACAGTGATTGTGCTTGCACATGTCTCTGGTTTTAGGCAGTTTTGTACTTCCTGAGGTGATCCCTGCAGGGGTTTCTGAGAGACTGTGTCATCCTGGGTGATTTGGGCTGAGGTATTTGGACAGTGGAGACAACACTTCCAGCACTGCAGCAACAAAGGACAAGTGTTGAACAAGTGTTTGGCTCAAGACAGGAGGATATTAAGCAAGGAGACTGTAATTTATGTCTCTGCATTTTTTAGGGCAGAGCTGATCATATAGCTGAGCCAGGACAATCTCAAATGGGGCACTCCTCATCCCTTCTCTCCTACATTCCCAAATGCACAACTCCCAGTGAAAATAATAATTTTTGACATCACACTTGAAAAATGCTATTTTCCCTTCTAACTGGTTCTTTCAGTGGGGATTTTTGGTGTATTTCTTTCCTCTAACCAACTCTTCTGTCATCCAAACACAGCCTTACCCTTGCAGATCAGAGGTGGAGCGAGCTGGTGGTGTGGTGTGTGTAAGGGCAGCTGTCTACCTCCCCCTCACCTCATACCCTGAAGGTTCATTCCATTTCATCTTTCCATCTGCTGTTTCCTCTTGTGCTGAGACCTTCTGCAGTTGGATTCCTGTTTGATTGTGTAAAAAACCCATGAATTATTAACTGTATATAAAATATTGACAAACTGTTCTCTGAGATAGAACAGCTTTAAAGTATTGATTATGAATCCAGGGAATTATAATTAGTTTCTGCATAAGAGATAATTAAGTTATTATTGTTTCTCTTTTCTCTAATATAGTGATGGATAGAAGGCATTTATACCAAACTGTATGTAATCTTATTAAAATTAAGACAATAGGTTTATGAGTACTCAAGATAATGGGAAAATAAGCATGATGGGGAAGCGTTTACAATTCCAAAGAGCTCAGCTGGCAACATCCTCTTGTTGTGGAAAGAAATAATTTCAGGTTTGCTCTGAGGAAACTCCTGGGCACAGAGATGTGATTGACTTCAGCAAAGTCAGAATCTCATTTCCATTTGGTTTTAGCAGAAGTCAAACCTACACTGCAGTGCTTTGTGTGCTCATGAGCATTTTGAACCCAGGGGCTGACTTCGGTCAAATTTGGCTGAGGGGGACACTCTTAGATAGATTTTGTTTCTGCAGTTTCTATACCAGCTTGCTGGCAAAGCCTTTGAAGTGTTAGTTTAGCTCTCATTAGGCATCAGAAAACCCCTGGCAGAGCTCAATTCCCAGACAACAGGACACTGGTAACGAGTTTTTATGGATTCTGCTGCTCCAAAGTGATTCGTGCATCCTTTAAGTTAGATGCTTTTGCCACGAGGCTATGCCTTATGGAAACCTGATTTTATTCCATGGATTACAGTACAGGCAGAGTGTTCCCAGGCAGAACTGGGCAGCAGGGACCCTGCCTGCCTTCCTTAGTGTGTCTCCCAGTTCTGTGCTGTGCAGCCCTGGGCTCTATTCCCTCCACAGCAAATGGGGAGAAGGGTTTTCTTCCAAGGTATAATTCACCTGTGCAAGTTTGGGAAGAGAAAAATCGTTGTAGGCATTTAAAGTAAGGCAGGGTGAATCCCATGCTCAGTGTGGTGTTGCAGTGAAGCCAATATAAATGTCAGGAATGAGAAGCTGCGGGCTCTGCCAGAGGAGCGTGGCCTTCAGTGGATCCCTGCCTGCTCCTGCTTCCTCTGCCTCTTCCTCTGCTGCTCACAAGGAAAGGAAATGCTCCAGTGATGTGCAGTATGCCAAATCCAAGAACTGAGTGAGAGCAAAATTAACTGATCCTGGGACACATTCTCTTTGAATACTGAGCATCTCCTGGTGCTCTTTAAATACACATTCCTTATTCCTTGGAAGTCCCCTCTTAGGATGGTGTGTGGTTGGCCACTGAGACAGATAGAAAGAGAATTTAGGAAGGTGATCCTCCACCCCTGTGCACAAGGGCAGGATCAGCAATGCCAGAAACCTTCCTCATTAGACCATTTTCTCCTGACCCTCTCAGAGGTGAATGTTCCCCACTTCTCCTCAAGCATGAATTTCATGAATTATCCTTATGATTACATTTCTTAATGTATAACCTTTTACAGCCAGGAACCTCAAGCAAAGAGCAATTTCAGACATATTAAATTCACAGGGTGAATTAGTGCTACAGTTAATCTTATGAGAAAGCAGAAAAACTGTATAACACACCAGGATACCTGTAGCATCACTTTGGACAAACACCTGCAAATCCTAGTACTTTTGTACATTTTCAGTTGCTTTTAATCATTCTGAGGTCCTGGAATTTCTGTTTTCTTGCACAGCAGAATTGGATGATTCTCACAACCAAAGAAGGCCTAAAGGCAGAGCTGAAGTGACTTACTTCAACACATGCCTTTTTCTCCATAAAAAGAAAGGAATCTCAGACAGCAGCAGGCAGAGAGCACTGTCCTGACCCCAGCATGGTGCTGGGTGCAGAGATTGGAGCTTGGTTTTGCTGAATGGCCACTTTCCAAAGCCTCTCACCCCAGCAGCTCATCCAGCTCTGTCCAGCAGCTGCCTGACCTGCTCCCCTGCTGGGCTGGAGCCCAGAACAACACTCAAATAGCTGCTTTTAACAGCTTCTCATCTCCCAGCTTTCCCGTGGCATCTGGTGGGAGCAAATTGCCTTGCTTGACTTCTGCAATCAGAATGAGCTTCACTGCCAAAGCCATGTGGGTGACAAAGCCACATTCACCCATGCTGTCCAATTTAATCCAAAGAAATTCTGCATTAAAGAATAGAATAGAAGCAGGTAAGGAATTTATTTGCAGATCTCAAAAACTGTGTTGAACAACTCATAAAACACATGAAGTCTATGAGGGAATGTGCTCTTAGAATTTCCACCAAGTTTATTACAGCCAACTCTTAAATCCCACCTTCTAGGCCAGATCCACTCTAAATCTGTGGTATCTATGAGCTAATGGCAAACAAGCCTTGGATCTGGGTGCTGCTAATGCCAGAGGAGTCTGAGGGAGCAGCTGTGTGATGAACAGCTCCTGAATTGTGGAATGAAGTTGAAAGTGCAGCTGTCGGTCGGGAAAGCGGACGCGACAGCGCTCCCTTAGACTTTAATAGGCTGCTTGTGTGGCTGCTTTCATGATTTAACATTTGTTTGATAGTCCCTCTCTCTTTTACTTTTGGGTGGAGATATGAGCATCCTCGCAGAGGGCACTGGTTCTGAGCAATCACTGTCTGCCTGCGGGACAGATGAAAACGCCTCCCCACCCCGGCCAGCAAAATAGGGCACCTAATTGAAAGCCACGCCACGAGTGCTTCTCCATCTCCCTCCCTCCCCAGCACTACATCTTCATGGCATCTTTTGTCTGCTCTACATCAGATGCACCTTTCTTGCTTGCTCTGAATGAAAACAATCCCTGCCTCCCTGCAGTGAGGATGACAGCCTCTTCCCTAAATGAGAGCCGCGCTCGCTCTGTGTACTTTGGGAGGCAGGGATATTTCGAGGGACTAAATTAATCCCTCACATTTTCAAAGTGCGTGGCACAGATCTGAACTTCAGCTCCCACAGTGGTTAAAGCAAAGGAGAGGAGATGGGGTCCCCTGGGTTTAATTCCCTCTGAGCCCCGGCGCGACGAGCACAGCTCGGCTCTGATGTGTTCAGTGCTGCAGGCAGGGGTGGCAGATGTCTGTCCCCTGGGATCTGTCCTCCCACTTTCACTTTGGGGAAAGCTTCCTCCCCATTCTCCAGCTGAAACATCCAAGCTGTTGGGAAAAGGGCTACAGGGGAAAAGGAAGAATTGTGCAGTATGACAGTTTGGGAGCACACACTGGCTCTCGCTCCTCCAAAATGTGTCGCGTAGGCAAAGCGTGCAGCTGTGCAGGGTTGGGAACGGCTCTCGGTGCTCCTGCCTTCGAGCCAGCAGCATTTATGGGCTCAGAGGACAGAAGAGGCAGGGGCTGCCTTGGCTCTGGGAGAGCAGCAGCCAAGAGATAGAGACATGACTGCAAAAAGCAGCTGTGTCCCGGCTTTGCCAGGCAGTAGGTGCCTGTGCGGAGGCCAGGAGCGAGCTGGTTCAGCGGGGCAGGGCTTACCAGGATGTCTCTTATGCAGGCTCTGTTTGCAGATGTGCCAGCCTGGCTCCCTCCCTCTCTGCCACGAGTAGAGCCAGCAGCCCTCACCCATGGTTCGGTGCCATCAGGGGTGCGTGGTGACCCAGCTCAAATACCATCCCCAGGAAGGACCTGGGTTTAGAGTTTCTCTCCAGCTTTGCTTTCTCTGGCAGCTTTTTCTTACATGATTTTCCCTGCCCCTTCTTTCACAGCAAAGAAATGGCAAAGTTCTAGCCATATAATTAGACCAAGAAATTCTAGCTGCCCCCTCCCAAATGGTCTGAATCTACTGAAATCTAATGAAAATCAATGTCCCTTATCAGCTGCAAAATTGTTGTTGCAGGAGGAAAGTCATGCACAGCTGCTGGTTTTGACGAGTCCCTCATACCTGGCTGTTCACCTGCTGGGCTCAGCTTCTCACTGAGGGGGAACAGTTTTATCCAAAACAGAGGTGAGGGCACTGAGTGCCGGTTCAGCTACCTTGGAAAAGAGAGGGAGAACCTTCTTCTCCAAAGACAAAGAGGGAGTTTTTGATCCAGCAAAGACTTCTCCCCAGGCTGTCACAACAAGCAGCTTCTAATCGAGGTTGCCCTTGCAGAGTGCAAAGTCTCTCAACAGCAAAAAGGCAGAGATGTGCTGCTTCAGGCCAGCTGTTATTTGAAGGCAACAAGTAACTGCGTGTCTTGCTGTGTTTTTCCCAGTTTGGATCCAAGCAGGGTTTCTTCTGTGTCTGTAGGCAGAGGACACCCTTGAACAGAAGCCTTTGCATCCCACAGTGCTGCACAATGTGCCTCAGATCATTAGGAAGCCCCCAGCTCTCTCTCTAATTGCAGTTGTCTCTCTGGCTGTGAGTGATGGGAATCACTGGTATTTTCCCAAGGCTATGATGTGCAAGGGGCACATATACTCACTTTATTTTCAGAGTTGAAATTCCAGTGTGTCACTCATCCCTTGGACCAGAAAAAAATTGTCCCTGTTGTAGAGAGGGTAGACTTGTCTACATTGGTAGGAACAAGGTTTTGGCCACACTTTTTTTAGTCACATTGTAGAAATAAATAGTTTCATATCTTTCCTTCCCTTTCAAAGATACACAGATGCATTTGTCTTGATGCTGTAGAGCAAAAGCTCATTTAATTACTTTGCCTAACAAATAATGTGTTTTTGATGGGCTAATTTTTATTAGATTATTCACCTCATGGAGCTTTACCATGTCTAAATTCCTTAAAAAAACCTTCTTGTACTCTTCCTTAAAGAAGTATACAACAGCCACAGTTACCACCTGTGTTTTACCACGAGTTCTTTTTCCTCTCTTCTTTTCAAATGTTTGACACAACTGGGCAGAGTCAACTTCCCATTTTCTCTGTGTGTGACATTGCTCAGTGGCAGCTGCTGAAAGAAAAGCCCCATCATAATCAGTGTGTTTTGCCTGTAGCACAAGGCATTTCAGCAACATTGAAAAGCTGAAAGGAAATAGGAGATAAGTTGGAAATCATGAGCTGAAATGTGCATTTCCATTTTAGAGATTAAATTAGAAAAATATATTATCGTGAATTTAAAACGGCATCATCAGCCAGCCTGACAGCTCATCTGGGCTCACACTGGGCTGTTATTGAGGGAGCTTGGGCTAACATCCAGCCTCAGGATCCTGATCTCCCTGGTGTTCAAAGGCTGGATGGAGCTGTGGGGTGGTGCTGCTCGCTGGGGAGCACAGGAGGTTTCTGCTGCAGTCAGAAGCTGCTGACTGAAACACTTTGTGAACTCAGTGACCTGCCAGGAGTACCATGGGAAAGTGCTGCTGACCCATCAACAGTGAGGAGGAAAAGGCACATAATGGGGAAAAATTTGCACAGCTGGAAGAGCTGAGATGAAATAAAACAGTCCTGTAGAGAATGGAACAGGCAGGTAAATGAACAGCCATTTCCTGGCCACCAGGAGCATTGCAGTCCTGCTGCACAGGTGACCCAGCTGCAGCTGCACGAGTCTGAATGACATTCAGACAATTCCCAAGTGACAGCACACAGGAAGAAAAGTGGAGGGTATTTCCAGTACCTCAGCTGATGTATCTTCAGAGTTAAACCAGGGATCAAACACCAGGCTTCCTGTGGAGCACGTGCACCCCTCCAGAAGGTTGGAACTCTCTCACCTGTGCTCCTGGCATTGTTCTTTTGGTGGCTCCAAGGCAAGGACTGTCAAAACAGATCTGTAGAAAAGATTTGGGAAATGTTCTGTGTCCTAGTGGAAAAATTAGGAGTGAATCTGTTCCCTGTTGTCATTGTAAACTGTCCTACTGCCCATATTCCTGCCCAGCAGGAATTCCTGTTTTCCTCCTTTGACCATTTGCTCCATGTAGGCATTGGAGTAAGTGAATAGATTGCTATGTGATACCAAGCTCGACCCCTCTTTTTGGTGAAAGAAGAGCAAAAGATGCAGAAAAGCTCCATTATGAACCAGATTAGAGAGATGTGTGCATTTCATCATCTCTAAAATGTGGAAAAGGGTCCAGCCTTGACTGATAGGGCATCTTCTCTATGCAATGCTGCTTCACTGGACCTTTTGAAATACTCACTGTTCATATAGAGTGCTGAAAGTCCTCAGGAAAAGTTAAATTCTACATTAATTAAACAATCAAGCTGCAAGCTGTGTAAAGAAGGAAGGTGACACCTTCAAAGGCAGTTGAAGAATCAGATTGAGAGGTTGGAAGCACAATTTATTTACCACGACTCAACAAGTTGTTACAGTGCACCACTAGGAAGAGCTGAGCCAGCCACACTCTTTGGCTACTGCGTGTGTAAGGTAAAATATGTGAGCTTAAACTTCTCATTTCTGAGAGTCCTTTCCTCCAAGCAGAGAATTAACGCATGCAGAATATCAAAATAACTTCTAGAAGTTGAGCCAGAACAAAGAAGTGTTACCCAGGGAAGAAGCTGCTTCACAGCTTTATTGGAATGAGATCTGCTCTTCAAGATGGTTTAATGAAGAGGGAAAGGCAGGAGATCTCAGCAGGCTGTGCATATGGAATAGGGTTAGTTGTCTTGAGAGAAATTAAAAATGGGTAGATTATTGTGCCAGTTTTTCCTGTCTTCTGTCATAAATGGTCTCAAAATCTAGCAGAGAAATCACTGGGAAGATGCACAAACTGGAGAAGCAAAGCAGCACAAAAGGTACAAGAGGGTCACTGGGTGAAAGCCACACTGGAGGTCTGTGACACTGAACCTCTGACCACTGGCAGGGACCAGAGCCTGGGCAGAGAGCAGGCAGGGTTCGGGTCTCATTTCTCTGTTCAAACACAGCAGGAGGAAATCCTTTCTCCTTTAGGAGTGAGACTTTGGTAGAGAACCATGAGAGGTGCCATTCCTGTCCCTGCAGGTCTGGTGGTGGCACCTGGGTGACATGTCACAGGGGGAGTGTGGCACCTGGCAGGTACAGAATGCTGAAACAGGCACTGATGCTGCTGAGGTGTCTGTGCAGGAGGCAGGGTCACACACCAGCTCCTTGACAATAAACTGAGCTTCAGCTCTCACAGAAGAGTCAAGCAGAATGTGAGAGTCATGTGTGGTGTGAAAGAAGAGATGCTTCTGCCTGGAGGGAAGGCTGCAGTGCTGTAAGGTCATTGCCACAGCCAGAGAGAGGACTGCATCCCCAGAGACTTACCTGCTGAGAGCTCATTCTATTTTTACTTCATTGATCCCACCAAAGCCAGTGTCAAGACTTGCTAGGATGACAGTTTCAAAAGAAGTCTCAATGCCATGTTAGCACCAAGAGCTGAATTTTGGTTTTTCACAACCAGTAGGAAAAGTCACTGCAGGTCTTTTCTCATCAAGAAAACGCATGGAAAATCCACAGAATGTTCAATCAGTAGCAAGGCCCACTGAAATAATCCTGTAGGAGAATATTCTGGCCTTGCCAGGATTTTGGTTGGCAGCCTGTGTTGTCTGGCTCCATCACCAAAGGTGAGGACAGACTGCTGGGGACTGGGACTTTGCAGCTGGAAAATCTCACCAATTCCTGCCCATGTGCACCACTCTGTCCAGGACACATGCTTTTGGGCACAGTCAGAGTCAAGGATACAGGGGAAGTGGAGCTTAGATGAACTTTTCTCATGCATCAGAATAAACACACGGTTTGCATTAATTTGTGCTGATCTCTGCATGTCTCCATTATATGGCTGTATACATCTATAATTATTTCTATATAAATGAGTGAAGGGACATTTCTCTCAGAATTGCACATTGCCATCAAGATGAGCTTGGCTGGAACCACCCACACAGCCCAGAAATTTTTCTGTTTTCTCCTGTCAGCTGTCTCCTGAGTAAAACCAGCACTACATCTTTGGACACTGATCCAAGTTGGGGGTCTGGCATTCAACAGAGAGAAGATTAAAGCAGGGGGTTGGTGTACAGGCTTGACTTCACCAGTTCTGGTGCTCTGGAACAGGGAGTCTGGTCTCTTCCATCCTCTCTGGTGGGCTGTAGAGTGAGGCAGCATGAGGAAATGGGTAAGGTCTGGCACCAGCTCATACTGTGCACACCAGGTGTCCATCATGGGCCTTGCAAGGAGCTCCCACAGACTCATTACAGCTGTCATCTGATTGTTTCTTTGACCATTTCATAGATTTCCAGTAGTACTTTTAAGATGATAAAACCCCCTGCCTCTTTGACTTTCCTGATTCAGGTGCATCCTGGGCTGTATTCAAAATTATGATACAATCCTCAAAGCTTGAATGTGAGCCAGACTCTCTCTCTACCCAAACTGGCAGGCTGCAAGGAAAGCAATGAACATATTTTTCACAGTTATGCATCTTGCATCTGACTCAGGTTGTTGTTATTATGCAGTAAGTGTTTCAGTCTGAACATTAAAGAAAAGAAAAAATGTTCAGGTCCTAAGGGGGGAACAAAAATCCACTAATCCAACATAGGCTTTATTTGCTTGTTGACTACCAACTTGAGAACGGTGGGACTCCCAGAGCTTCCAACAAGATTAGAGAGTAGGAAATAGGACGTTTATTTCAACTCAGATACTTATTTAAATCTTCATTCTAGCTACACAGCTACGTATTTGGACATCTGGCAAAAACACTTGGCAGTGCACAAGTTCTGAAAATGTTGTTAATCTTTAAAATCAATATTTCACTTAGGAAATTGCTCACCTACCTGCGTGTTTGTGAGAGCTAATCCGTCCAGATGCCATTTCTAAAGTGACTAATTATGCAGGAAAAGGCATTTCTTTATCACTCTTGGACAACTTATACCCCCCTATAACCATTAATGTAAAAAATACGTTATTAGTATTTATTCATATCAGTTGGAAGAATTAAAAAATGTCTGTACGTGATTCCCATAACTGGGACACAAGTGCTGGTTAAAAAGTATATGGAGACACCAAACTCATGTGAATGGATGTTGTGCATCCACAAGCTGCACTTTGGTCCCTCTGACCACAAAAGACCAGTTGACCCACCTGTAATTAATGCTCTGAATCTCATACTATTAAAATACTAAGCTGAATCTTGCTTTGCTTAAGAATCAGGAGGCTTGAAATAGAGACTGTGAAAGTCAAACAATGGGGTGGTTGTAATTTCCTGAAGCTGCTGTATTTGATTTGCCTTTAACTCAGTTAAGTGTCTTGGCAAACCTTTAATTTGAAATCTGTACAGGCTGAGCATCACACCCTGCTAGGCCTATCAACAGATGGAGGAATTACTGGAGGCAAAATGTATATCTTTATGCTACTTTTTTTCCCTATCATCATTATACTACTCATGCAGTGAGATGATCAGTAACCCCAGAGAGTGACAGATTTGTTTGGAGCAGAGGGTGACCCTGGAAAAACGTGGGACTAACAGACACACAGGTGGTAGGGCTTCTCTCAACATGGGCTGACTTTTGTTGTGGGAAACTTGGAAACTGATGGTAAACAAGGAGATCAGGTTTGCATCCCAGAGAGTTTGGAAAAGGTGACGTGTTTGGTGTTTGGATTGCCAGTGTGGAGCTGTGCAGGAGCTGTGACCTGAGCTCTGCCCTGCCCTGCTGTGTGAGCAGACCAGGCATGGAAGCTGCAGGGACCCCGTGCCTGGTCCGTGCCCTTTCTGGAGGAGATGAAACCTGTCACATGCTTGGGATGCTCCAACACTGAGCCCTCTGAGCCTGGAGCACCTTGGCAGCCCTTCAAGGAGATCCTGAACACACCAGGCTCAGTTAAAGTTTTGCAAAGACACAGGAAAAAAAATCCCTTAAATTCAGTCAGCTCACCTCCAGTGTGCACATACTGCCCAAATGAACCGGAGGGAAATTAAATAAAGAAGCCCCTAAATATTCTCTTTACTGAGCTTGCTGTTTTCTTCATTAATCATGGAGCTAACTAAATTACTGTGGGAGTGAGCTTTCATTATTCCCCACACACGCCCAGCCAGTGCTGCTTTGTGCAGGTGCTCCCACATTTCTGGAGTACCCAGTGCTAGCAGTGGCTGGGGTTTGTTCCTGCACCCTCAGGGAAGCTGCCAGCACTGCAAACTCTCACATCCCACAGCAAAGTCCCCTGGCTTTCCTCTCACAAACTCTATTTCATCTGTCATCCCCAAAAGGACAATTTTATTTACAAGAAAAGCTCTTCAACAGAAGGCACATCCCAGAGAACTATTTGCTCCAGCTGCCCTCAGGGTGATACTATTTTATTAAAAAAAAACAAAACAAAACCCCAAACATTTCAAAATAATCTGTGGATAAAAAAAAAAAAACAAACAACAACCAAACAAGTGCAGGTGAACCTTACTATATAACCTAGATATGAAATGAAATTCAGTCATGCAGAAATTGCCAACAACTTATTATAGATGAATGGGGTGGGAAGTGCATTTTGTCTAATCCCAAGGCATTTTAAAATAACTATTCAGCATCCTTTCACCTGAAATGTATCATCTTATTGATTTTGAGCTGACTTTTGCAGATTGACTCGGGCTGCCTGTTTGGCTTCCATGCTTTCAAGTCCTCAGCTGCCCAGAAAATGGTGCCAGTACCATTCTCAAAGATGTTTTTAGTGAAACTGGCTTAAGGTGAACTAGAACAATAGCTGGGAATGAGAAAAGCTGAATAATAACTCCATCCAGCTGGGAATAATGAGCACACAGCCACAGCTGAGCTCCTCTGTGATGGGATGGAAAATCTGGGTGTTTTTAAGGATTAACCAGCTACACAACCAGGACAAAATATTTTCAATTGGAACAGGATTTTGTCAATTTTCACTGTGCAGCATGGTCAAATGTGAAGGAAATGTCAGGTCACTTCTTACAGTGATTTATCTGCCAGCTAAATTGTTCCTCCTCAGGCCTTCTGGTAATGTTCAAGACCTCCTAAGATATCTTCCAGGTTGCCCCTGATGTTCTTTTGTCAAGTATAGAACTCTTTGCAATGGAGAACAAGCCCAGTCAGGGCATAAACACCAGGGCAGGAATTGTTAAAAAAGGATAAAAAAAGAAGAAAGCTCTGCAGATATGGGAGTGAAACGAGAGCATATCTCACTTTCAGGGTTGAAATTGTATTTCAGGGCTGGTTCACTGAATCATGAACTTGGACTGACAGGGTTCCTGGCCTGGGCACTTAGCAAGTCCATTCGAGTGTGCACACTGGGAGATTTCCCTCTGTGAGTTTCTGGTTAATATAATCTTCAGTCCTGACAAATGTATGCAGAGTCAGAACATTTCAAACACAGCAAACTCAAATGCTGCCCAAATACCTCACAGCTGGACAAACACTGTGGGCAGAGTTCAAATATATCTTGGAGAAACAGAGAAGTGTGAGGGAGCATCAGACACCAGAGCTTGTACAGCACGTCCCTGGAGCACCAAAACTGGTGGGAAGCTCCTGAAACTGCCCAGCATGTCCCAGTACCATGGAAATGTGATTGGAGAGCAGGATAAAGAGCTCAGCCTCCTTCCAGCTCCCCCCTTTGCTGGGGCACTCTCTGGGGTACCCGTGGGCCCGAGGGAAAGCACTCTCAGCAAAAAGACCAAAATTCCTTTTCAGTCTGAAGGTGCAAATGGACCCCAAATGGTTGCTGCTCTGCAAATATCCAGAGTGGGATTTAGGTCAAATAAAGCTGGGTTCAAGCAACTCTTCTACAAAATTGTATGTGTCTGGTATCAGAGCTGATATCCCAGCCTTGTTGGCCAATTGTGCAGTGGATATGCAGGGAGTTCAGGTGTGTCTCCAACCTGTAAATGACTGGGCATAAGAATACAAGAAATTACAGTTCAGGTTTGTAAAACTGTACTGACAGCCCTCCTGATTTTGTAAGATTTCTTGTCTTTATAATTAGGCAGAAAAACATCCAAAGGTCTTTACAACTTCCCCTCCACTGCGAAAAAAATCTGAATTTCTGTGGGGCAAGACAATTGGCAGGCACGTGGGCTGGAAATGGGAGACTTCTCAGCATAGATGATTGTGGAGATTCCAGAGCTGAGAGAAGGAATAAACGTACAGCTACCATGGTTTGGGGTATTTTTGTTTATTTCTTCTACTCTTCTGGAAGTCCTTATAACAGTGGAAATTCACATTCCCCTATCCTGTCCTTGTGCTCCTCTGCTGTTGCACCCACCTGCTTCTGAGGCACCTGCTCTTGGCATCATGGAGAGGTTTAGGATGGATATAAGGAAAAGGTTTTACACCCAGCGGATGGCTGAGCAGTGGAACAGGCTCTCCAGGGCAGGGGTCACAGCACCAAACCTGGCAGAGCTCCAGGAGCATTTGGACATTGCTCTCAGGCACAGGGGGGTTGTTGGGGTGTCCTGCACAGGGCCAGGAGCTGGACTTTGATCCTCGTGGGTCCCTTCCAGCTCAGGATATTCTGTGAATCTATCACTCACCCAGGGTGTGGATGGAGGCCCTTGCTTTGAGCACAGACCTGTGCCAGCCCTCAGCCACCTCCTGCTCAGTGGTTTGGTGGGTGGAGGGAAGATGAGTCCAGCAGAGTGTTAGGACAGGTCAGGGCTTGGGGTGGTTGTGTAGCTACACTGGTTTTGGCTGACCTGGCCATCCCTTCCCATCTGTAAAGTCTCAGTGAATACCTTCACAATAGTGGAGGAGGCAGAAATGATTTTAGCACCTCTCAAAACAAAGCAGGTGACTCTGAGAGCTCGAGCAGCGAAATTTCAAGTACAGATTCCCCAGTGGCAGCTCACCTGATACTTCCTTCCCTCCCTGCTGGAGAGAATCCAGAGCTGCCCAGCAGCTCCTGCAGCTCAGCAAAATGACAGAACAGCACGCCAGTAATTCTGACATAACAAGAATGACACATTAATCTCACAGCTGGGCATCACTAGCAACAACCAAAACTGTGCAGACAGAAATCAAAGGAGAGTTGCACCGTTCCTAGGTCTCACCATTCAAGGGAACCCAGGGTACCCATCCCTCAAAGGGGAGCACTGGTTTTGAGCACAATGTGGTTCATGGGATGCAGAGATTAAAAATGGAGCATTTCTTTAGTCTAAATTGTAGCTTTGGGTTTTGAAAATTAAGCACAGCGGGTTAGAGGGCTCAACGCGTTTTTAGAAAGATACAAAAGCGTGGTAATCTTTGTTAAAAAAAAAATAAAAGAAAATAGTGTGTTGTAAAAGCAACACTGCCAGAATTACATCTAATGTGGAACAACAGGGGCTCTACTAAGCAGACATAACTTCACCTTAAGCATTCTGCTAATTCCCAGGTACCATCAGGAGACAGCTTTCCTGTCAATCACTTGTGGGTGCATGACAGCTTATGGCTTAACTGCTCCTATCTTGTATCATTTAACCAGATATTATCTGTTTTGACATTCATGACTGAGATACTTGGCTCATAATTGGGAATGAGTACAACAGAGCAGAACAGAGTGATTTCCTTCCCCAAGGATGGTTGTTAGGGTGATGTGGCACTCCAGTGCTTGACTCACTGCACGACAGAAACCCTCCCAGCAAGGCTGCAGAACAGAGCAAGGGAAGGCTCACGTGTGGCTGAAAACAGGGAGCTGTCCTGGGGGTGCACAAGCAAGGGGGCACTGTCCAGGTGCCAGTGGCCTCGTCCATACTCATGTTGGGCTCTGCCTCAGCAGGACCCAGGGGCTGGCACAGCCCTGGCCCCAAACCAGGGCACACGTGGGTGTAGGGAGGCCAGAGAGGTGCCCCACTGCAAGGCAGAGCATCAGCACACCCTGGGCCTGAGCTGCATCCTCTGCAGTGTGTTATTTGGGTTTGTTTTAGACATTTAGGAGGATTCTGGACTATGGAAGTATGTTACCTCCTACCTGGGTTGTTGTTCACTTGCATTTACTGAATGGAGAGCAATCTGCAGACACCATGATGAAAACTGAGGGGGTGGATTCTGCTGCTTCTCTCTGAAGGGGGAAGGTGTCTAGTGCTAGTGCAGCCAGTGCTGCCCTATTTCACATCCACCAGACCTGTGGATTTTTCCCCAATTCAAATAAGTCCACACAAAAACCTGATGCTGATTACCACTTCGATCAGAACCAAGATGGAGAAGGGATTTTACGCTGCATGTCAGAACAACAATATTATTCTTCCTGAATATGTATGACAGAAGAAAACTGATAAAGCTATTGACAGCACAAACCAGAAAGAAATATGAGATGAGAGGAGATTGAGCTCCTTGATCTGTTTGATGTAACCATTACTGTCAGGTGAGTATCCTAATTAATGCAGGTATCTCATTCTAACTGCATGGATCAGGCCACTTTGTCTTTTCAATAATCTATAGAGCTGTACCTGGCATTAATCTTATTAATGGAACTATCATACTGCTTACAAATTAATTTCCATCTTGAGATTATCTACTGGAAGTGCTCCTGTGCAGAGGGATGTCTTTCCTCTGAACTCTAAGAATGGGAATTCCCCTAAAGTTCTCTGGATTTGAAGATTTCAACATTGATGTTGAGACTTCAAATGTAGATTTCAAATGTCCAGATGCAGGAAATGTAATCTTTCATTTCTGCTCTTTAAAACAGTGCTGCTGTTTGTATCACATGGAAGTAATCTTGTAGATTACAGTGTGATGATTTCAGATTAAATTTTAATAATACTGCAGAGTGGAAAGGATTTATCGACAGGTATCTCTGAAAAGAGGAAAACAGCCTGTGGGGACCATTCATTGAAGCCAAAAAAGAGTTTTGGTTTTTAGTCCAAGGAAAGGGAGTCCAAATGAGAGTGAAATTTAGGCTTCCCACCTCCATTTAGTCACTTCCCTCAGTGCAGTCCACATTTGTCAAAATTGTTTCCTTTGATGAAATTTCACCCTTCTCAAAAGAAGACTGCAAAAGTGCCAGTGGCTCTCAAGGGGCCAGGAAGCAGGAGAAAGAGCTCTGGAGCTGAATGTCGCAGCTGAGAGGAAAAGGACACATGAAAATGAAATTAAGAGTGTGAAGGAAAACTCAGGAAATGACTGATGATGTCTCCTGAGCATGTTTGAATGATACCCAGGTATCTTATTTTCAAAAAACAAACGAACAAAAAAAATTGAGCTCTACTATGCCTTTGTTAATTGGAAAATAAAAAAATTCTGCAGCTATTGAGTGTATTCCTGTATTTTTGCAAGTCTTTGTTTAGATAGGCCATGCATTTTTTCAGGTTTTATTAAAATCTTTTAATGTAAACTTTTTGTGGAAGACATTATTTTTCTGGAGGGGATTACACCCCAGATGCTGTTTTTCTCTGCGGATTCCTGTGTGGCTTGCACACTTGGTGGCACCCTGTTCCTGCAGGTTCTCACCTCTCTCTGCCCAGAAATAGACTGCACTGGGCTCTCCTCCATAATGTGGGAGGTTAAGTTTAGGAAGACCCTCTGCTCATAGATTCTGTACTCACCATGCTGCAAGAGGAGAAACAGAGCAGGAATTAGGGTGTAAACTCACTCAGAGGCAAACTCACAGCTCAGCCTTGCTGACAGCAGTGGGCTGGGCTGGGCTGGGCTGCACAAGAGCACAGTGCTGGCACAAGCTGAATATTCACCCCTAAACAAAATAATAATCCATCCTTCCTGCTCTGGAGATGATCTGCCCAGTGAATGGGAGGCCCATCTCAGCCAGGGTGAGGAAAAGTCATTTAACCTGACAGCTGAGAGACAATCCCCTCTCCAAAGGGCCCTTTCCAGAATGCTGGACCTTAATATAGGCAGCTGTATTTTTTCTGCCTCACATTGATGGAGCGTGAAAGTTAAACACCTAATCATTTAGATTTCTGTTAGAAACACAGGCAAAAATGGAAGTGACAATATTATAATAGTACTATGTTTTAGCTACTCTTGCCAGCTATGTTTGAAACTTAAAGCTGTCAGGAACTCTAATAAAATGAAATTGAAGTGGCAGAAAGAAACAACTCCTTATTTAAAGCCTTAATTCTTGCACACCTGCTTGGCTGCAGCTGCTGTGTGCCAAAATGAGAGGAGACAGGGAATGTCCCATCCCTGATGTGCTGAGACCCCCGTGCTTGGGGCAGCTGGTGCTTCTGTGCAACCAAAGGATGCTGAGTCTGGCTGCAAAAAACCCCATGAGCAAACTCATGTGTCTCCAAGCCCATAAAGCAGAGGTGGACAGAGCCTGAGGAAGTGCAGGCACTTAATTTCAGCCTGAAAGTCACCGTGCAGTTAAGACATGTATTGATCTGCGTCCTGTGCGAGCGCTTTATGAGTGATTTCTTATGTAAGTGTCAGGTGAGAGGCATGAATAGAGACCTAATTAAATTGTATACAAAGTACATGCAGTAAATCTCCCTGGCAATGTCAGCCTGCCTTGGAGCAGCCCGGGAGAGCAGACAAGAAGGCATAAATGAAAGATAAAGAAATACTAACAGTCTGCAACAGCTTGGCTCATGAGACACTAACGTGGTGCAGCTGGGGATATCAAAGGAGAAAATGTGCCATTCCTGGGACATGTTCCACAGTCCTAAACCACAAAACAATGGGGATTTTGCTCTTAAATAAAATTTTTCTCTTAAATAACAGCCTTGTGTTTCTCTCCTGTGTCATAGCCATCATTCCATCACTGTTTTAAATTAATGCAGTCTCTCTCTGTGATCCATCCTGATAGGCTTTTATACCCACTGTAACATTGCACACACAAGGAAGTACAGAAATAATAGGGAAGTGAAAAAATGATTAATTTTTTTGTATTAGAGGACCATCAATATTAGGACAATGAAATATTGGGGTTTTTATGACAGTGCTACTGTCCTTTGAGGAGGAGTGGGCCCTGCTTATAATGAGCTGGGTAAGATACAGGATCTTCACATTCAGCTTTTGGATGGGCTGAATATCTCAGAGCTACAATGAATTAGCAGCTTATGACAACATTTTCAAAAGGAAAATTATTTTGGATGTGTCTATCAGGATGGATGAAAACAGATGCAAGTTTTTTCTGCCTTCAGTACTGGCTAGTTGAAAATTCTGGTGTGGAAGTTAGACCCAGCTGCTTTCTGCTTTGGGAAATACCACAGCCAAGGTAATAAATATGGAGGAAATAAATACTACAATATATTGGCTTGGGCATACCATGGCACTAACTTGTCTCTACAGCTTTTTGGACTGGAGCTGGCTTGTGTTTCTGCACAAAGGAGCTAAGGTCCAGGTCAAGGTATTAAACTCTGACTCCCCTGAATGTCTACCCAGAGCTGAATTACAGCTGGCTTGGCTTGGGGATTGGAGGTTGTTGTTTTCCTTAGCTTCTCCTAAAGATGGGACTCAAGAGTTTTTCCAAAAGGTATCACTTCTTTCCTATAAACACCTGGTCCAGAATCTGCACTGCATTCCCTCTAAACTCCTGCAGTGGTCCTTGGACAAGGAGAAAGCTATTCCCAGCCTTTTATCTTGGCTGTGTGGCCTGGGACCTATTTAAATTTTACTCATGTGTTCTCTTTATTAAGTCTGCATTGGGGGGAGAGTCTTATCTTTTACCTCTGGGTTTCCTTACATTGTGCCTGTGCCCCTCCTGGATAATGTGAGGGAGCAGGGCACGCTAAGGAAATCTGCTCATTTGTACAGCCAGTCATTAATAAGAATCAAGATGGCTTTACCACAGGGGTGCCAGCATCACTTGGCTGACAGTGTCCCTTACGATCCTGGAGAGATTTTAATGGATTGAACAGGTTGATGTTGTCATTTCCAATTTGCTGAACCATCTGACAGTGTTCCCAACAATTAGCACGTACAAAATACGGAAATGTGTTATCTTTTGCATTAAAAAAACAAGACGGGAAGCTGCCTGGTCTCTGGAGTTGTATAACAACTTGTTATTCTGAAGTGCTTGCTTTGACTTTAAATAGATTTCAGTACAGCAGAGTCACCCTAACCTTGGGATAAATTTAGCTGTCGCCTGAGTCAGTAGCGGGGTTTGGGATCATTAAAAGCCGATCAGGAATTAGCACGAGCTTCCTGCGGTCGGAACTGCTGGAGGTGCTGGTTCTGCCCCTGCAGCCCAGAGATGGGCAGTGCTGGCCACACGAGGGGACAGGGACCACTGCTGAGACCCCCTCGCACAGTGCCGGTCGTTTCACCTCCTCCACCTCTGCAGACCCCAGCCCAGCACTGCACAGCAAAGCACTGCACAGCAAAGTGACTCAGCCAAGGTCACACAGAGGGATGGACCCGAGCTCCAGGCACCTTGTGTCCTGGCTCCTGCAGAGTGACAGAGACAGGAGAGTCAAGCCAGGACAAATGAACACTCATGAATCAGGAGGTGCTTACAGGGAGGTCATCCACTTGTGATTGTTGAGATGAAAACGTTGCTTTTGTTTCTGGAGTGGACATGAGACCATGAAATGCAGCTGTCAGCTAAGGAGAGACTGAAAGAAGCACCTCACATCAAAACCCTAAAGGCAGCAGGTATATTTTTTAGTGTGATGGCAGTTGCAGTCATTTTAGACCCATATCTTGTGTTAAGAAGAAATACATCTCCTGGCTCCTGACATGGTGCTGTTGCTTGCACTGCTTGTGACATGAAGTCACCTTCTCTGAGAGTGGGGAAGATTGAGGAGGTTTTTAGCTCTCCAACAGGATGAGGGTTTTACATTGAATTCTGAATGGAAAGCAGTAGGAGGTTGTACTCAGGAGAAGCAGGGTGCATCCCCAGGTTTTTCTTTCCCCACCCTCACTGAGCATCTTGCACAGCTGTGTGCTGGGATGTGCCTGTGCTTTTGGGCACATCCTTTCTTTCTATCCCACTGAGGGGGACAAGGGATTTGGGGAGTAACAGGAGGCTCATTCAGAGTGCATATGGCTTTTGTGGGAACCACAGTAGAAATCTGTCTTTAAATAAAGCAGCCAGGCTGGGCTCCATGGTGCACTCCTACCCAGGATGAGGGCAGGAGTTAGACCTTCCCCTGCCAACCCCTGTCAGCAAGGAAGTGACCCTTATTTGTCACTGTGTGGCAACAGATGATGAATAATGGCTCAGGTGCTGCTACCTGAGGTAAGGCAGGTCCTGTAACCCAGGAGGTCAAAGCCGTGGCAGGCTCATCCATCTTGGCACTGGGAGCAGCACTCAGAAACCAGCACCAAACACCTCATTTCCTGAGTGTGCAACCAGGGCAGGGGGACAAAAATGGGAGAGGGGAGCCCCAAAACTGCTGCCTGACCTCCATGTGTTCACTCAGCAATGCTCTGGTGGCTGCAAGCTTCCATGCTTCAGATGTCTGTATTTTTAACCTTTAGTGACTCTTCCAGGACTTTGGTGCACCCAGTCATGGCTTGTAGGAAAAGCAACTACCAAATGTTTGAGCATTTGAGCATCAGCTCATAACCATGCAGGAAATGAAAGTCTCCTCCTCAACCAACCAAACTCCAAGCCAGGAGCGTAGGAAGATTTTTGTTTCTTTGCAGGTTTTCATGCTGCTTTTCCTAGAGACAGTTTTGAGAAAGACTGTCAGAATATCTTCAACAAAATACTAAAGAAGCACACTGGGAACTGCAAAAGCTCAGAATTGAATATAAATATGAACTGACAAGCTGCTTCATTTGGTATCATTAAACTTCACAGTTAGACTTTTTTTGAAGACCAAATTATCATGTAAAAATATGCCTGTAGTGTTAAACTTGAGATGAAAACTGCTTATTTTTGTGTTTAGTGGGATAACTAGTAGAAGGAAAAGTTTCCGTGGTCTGATGTTTCATAGGGTTTTGATTTTTACATTCATAGCAGCTCAATTATGAATAATATTCATGATGCTGCAGACGCATGGGGGTTACAAAAGTGAAGCAAACCAGGATGATTTTAAGATTATTTGATACTCTGAGGTTTAAACCGAAAGCTGAAGGCACAGACTAATGTAGCTGAGCAGCTGAGTTAGAACATCCCGAGCAGGATGGGAGCAGGAGGAAAGAGTTCTCTCCTTGCTCAGCGCCTGCTGATCCACAAATATCCCGACTTTCAAATAAGAGAAGGCACTTGTCGAGGTTTCCCGGGCAGGCCGGTGTCAGAGGGACCCGAGTGACCGCTGGATGTCACTGTTAAGTCACAGAAGCACCCCGGGCACCCCGAGCGATGCCCCCGGTGCCCGGCGCTCCGTCCCCTCGCCCGGGGCTGGAGCGCTCCGAGCCGGGAGCGCCCTGGGCTGCGGAAAAGGGAACGGCGCTTTTGGTGGTTTCCCATTATTTTTAAGAGTTACTCAAAGTTCAAAGTACTTAGGCAAAGCTGTTCAGAGACAGGGTGAAATTTAGGATAGCGAGAAACAAAACGAGATCTGGCTTTCCCCTTCCTTTGAAACAAATCCCTGCTCCCAAAGCAGCATAGCTGAGCGCTGCCTGGAATGTGGCTTTGTTCGGATATTCAAGGTGTGGGGATTTGGAGGCTGCTTGATTTTCCTGCTATTAATGCTGCAGGAGTGAAAAAGAAAAGTGATGTAATTCACTGGCACAAACAAACAGGTTTGATATTAAATCAGAACAATGAATCCTGCTGTGACCTGGGTGTAGTCCTTAGGACTTTTCTCCCAGTGTGTGGATATGTGGATAAATTCCTTCCCTGTCTGAACACATGCTCAGTCTTAGAATCACAGAGCCATAGAATGATTTGGGTTGGAAAGGGACCTGAAAGTTCATCTAGTTCCAATCCCCCAGCCATGACAGGGACACCTCCCACTATCCAGGCCACTCCAAGCCCCAATGTCCAACCTGGCCTTGGGCATTTCCAGGGACAGCCACAGCTTCTCTGGGCAGCCTGTGCCAGGGCCTCACGACCCTCATAGGGTGGAATTTCTTCCTAATATCCAAGCCAAACTACTCCTTTCCAGTGTGAAGCCATTCCCCCTTGTCCTGTCACTTCAGGTCGTTGTAAAAGTCCCTCTTCAGGTACTGAAAGGCCACAATTAGGTCAGCCTGAAGCTTCCTCTTCTTCAGGCTGAACAATCCCAATTCTCTCAGCCTTTCGTCATAGGAGAGGAGTTCAAAGGGTGTTTAGGTGGTGTTCTCCTAAAGGAGTCTAGAAATACCTTTCTCCAGGTGTATCTCATTTCCCTTCATTCCCAGATATGACAACATATTTGTTTTCTGCACAAGCTGTGGACAGTTTTTAATGCCAAGGCCATTGGAACATGAGCTCATATTATCAAAGCCTCACCCAGGAGCAGGCCTGCTTGATGACCATTTTCACTAGAAAATAGCCTGTTTTTTCTTAGTATGCCATCACAGAAATTTCCTTTGAAAGAAGGACTGTTCTTGAATTCACATTGGGCTATGACAAACTGTGAATTTCAAACAGTTCCACATTCTGTTGTAGAAATTTGTCACTTTTTTCTTATGAAGAAGCCAGTGTAGATGTTTGCTTCAGGCCATTCTAACTCTCCATTGGTCCCGTGGGGTCGGTTCTTGAGCTGTTCCCACTGATGCCAGCCCAGGGGAGCTTTTGGGACCAGACTCATAAGTGCTTAATCTGTTATGATGGACAAGGTCATGGCTTCTTTTTCCTTTTTTCCCCCCTAACACCAGTTTCCCACGACCTTGGCTGTGCTATGAAATCCCAGGAATGGGGATGGTACCAAGCATTCATCCTGCCAAAGCAGCTTGCAGACTTCCGTGTGAAACAGCCCATTCTTCCCAAAGCTCAAGGTGTTGATAAGATAAACCCTTTCCTGGGACTTACTTCCTTTGAACTGAGTCCAAATTCAATTTACTTATTTCCTTCATTTCATGGATCCAAAATCAAAAATCTCACTTTTGTCCATTTGCCTTGATTGGTGTCAGCTGCAATAAAACATCACCATGCCTCAGCCCACAGAATGCTCAGCAAGGTGTTTGAGGCTAACCAAAGTGTTTCATTCTCCCCAATGGCTGTCAGCTAAAAGAAGGACAAAATAATTCTCCAGAAGGGAGAAAACAATCTCAAGTCCTGAAATGATTTGAGTGTATGTTTAAAAACAAAAGGCATGAGGAGGGCTCAGATTGCAGCTCATCTCGCTGTCATCTCACCAATTTCTTTTATCACCCAGCTTCCTCCCTATGGCCCCGGCTCAGCTCTGCTCATTTCAGCCTTCTTCTTCTCCCTCTGATCTCTGACATTGCTGTGGATCGTGCAGTCCATCGTGCTGAGGGAAAAAATAGTCATTTCATGCTATTTGGGCATTGAGAGCAGCAGTTACTAAAGTACGGAGAAATGGTTCATTTTAAGTGTAGGGTACAAATATCTGATCCAGATACTGGTACAAATATGTGATCCAGAATGTTTTCCAGATCTGTGTGAGAAACTGGGGAATTTCACCCTGTGGTAAAAACCACACTGAAAGTCAGGGCAGCTAGGGAGGGAGCTGGCTTGGTGGCACTGCCTTGAAAACTGGGAGGAGGTGGGAAAGCAGCTGGCTAGGGACACACCAGGAGACACAGATTTACTGCTAAAAGGGCAGGAGCACATGCTAAGCAAAAGTGCCAAAACTCCCCAAAAGGTGAAGAGAAGATGGAGAATAGTACTGTCTGACTCTGTTTGTTAGTGACTGGAAACTGCACTGTGATGAGAAAATATGTGGTCACTCACAGGAGATGTTCAAGGGGAAGGCCAGGTCCCCCCATACGGAGATAAAAATAAAAGCAGAGAAAAAGAGTGTCATGGGAACCAGAAACAGAACAGAAAGTATGCAAATCAACCCAGTGGTGAAACATGAGTAAATCAAACTGAGGAATGGTAGACACACCAGAACAGGAGTGATCAAAGCAATCATCCAGTCCAGCTTGCCACCACTGCAGAAGATGTGAGCTCAAAGTTTGACCCAGAGGAGTCTGTGTAACATCTGTGAGTTTCCTCTCACCATCTAACACATGCAGACTTTCAGTGAGGGGCAAAACCCCACAAGTGAAGGAAAGATCCCTTGGCTGGATGCATCCAACAGCAGAAAGAGATTGCTCTGTTTCCATAAGGAGTGGGCAAGAAAATGAACCAGAACGAAATCCCTAGTCTGGGAGGCCGCTCCCCTCTTGGCTCCAAATCTAGAACTCAGCTTGTTCCTGGGTGCCCAAAGACACAGCAGAAGGGACCAGATCACCATAACCCATACTGACTGCAAGACTAAGAAAGACAAAGATATTCTTCAAATGAAGATTTCACAGATTGGGGAAAACACAGTGTAAGACAACCTAAGGGTAGCAATTTTGATGAATATTAGCAGTGGAGAGGAAAACAGATACAGGAGTCTGCATAGGTAGAGGCTATTCAGGGTCTTGCTGCTGCTGTAGAGGTTTGGGGAGGGACCTGCTGCCAGGCTGGTCTGTGTGTAATACCCTTGGGGGCCAGAGGAAAAAGCTGTGAATCCTTTAAGCACTCAAATGCTTTCAGCCATATAATGTTTGGATTAGGATCCACTCGAAGGTGCAGCGAGCTCACTTGCTGAGTTCAACACTGGCAGAGATGTGCTGGTGCTTATTATAAGGTAAGAAGGAAAGAGGGAGTGTTCTTAGCACTCAATCAGTTATCCACAGGTAGAAGAGGAGATTCTGAATGGGGAAATGAAAATTATTATTATCTGTACAAAGCCATTCTTCCCCAAATGACACTAATGGGGATATGATATGTCGAGCTGCCAGCAGGAGGAAAACAGACTTTGATTTTGCATTAGGAGGTGTCAGGGGGACAGGTGAGAGCAGCACAAGGAAAACACGACTCCCTGGGGCTGGGTGCTGAGCATCCCTCAGAGCAGGAGGCTGCACCACCTGCCGGGCTCCAGCACTTGGTGCTGCTCGTTAGTGGCATGGGGACAGGAGGGAGCTCCCGGCTGAGCTGCTGCACTGCCCTGATTAGGGGCAGCAGAGATTGATTTGTGGTGAATGAATAAAGAGGTGAGATTAAAGCACGGCTAAATGGTGAGGAAGAGGCAAGAGTCTGGAAGCATTTGAAGGGCGTTAGCAGAGAGGAGGGATGAATTAAGGTGGAACAGGGGGTTTTAGCTATGAGCAACAGGATGAAATCAAAAGGGGATATTCAGATTTTATATACAGGGGTTTACCTAAGTAAGGGAGCAGCCCAGAACAGCTGCTCCTCACTTGCTCCTGGGAGAGCACTTTGTGCTGCACAAAGACTGCTTTGAGCCCTCTGGATGTGATGGGAGCCATGTGAAATAAGAGGCATTTCTGCAGAATTGACAGTGCCCTTCGCACTCACTTCCATTTATTCCTCACCAGCCTCCCAGTGTAGACAACAAGTATTTATCACTGTAACTTTCTTTTTTTAGGAGTGAGATTTAAGCCTGTGAAATAATCCCCTCATTGGACATGCAGAAGGAGCCGCAATACTTGGCAGATGTGAAAACAAATTGGATGACAGAGAAAAGGATTTAAACAAGAGATCCTAAGGAAGGTCAGCTCCTGGGGTGGCAGCCCCAGATTTGCCACCCTGGGGCAGGCCCCCAAGATGCCTCGTGCCTGGACACGTGTGAGCACTGCCTGCACAGCTGCCTGCCAGGCTGGGTGGCTGCCCAGGAGGAGTTCATGGCATTTCCCCCAGCATCTCCCCACCGGGGTAAGGTTTTCCCTTGGAAGGGCAATATGCTTCTGCAGGAGTTGCAGAGAACAATCTTGTTAGAGATATAGAGACTTAACTTCAACTCATCCATCTTAATAGGAATTATATCATTTTCCTTGATGGTTCTGATTTTCTATCCCATTAATAATAAAAAAGCTTCCCTGCTTATATATAATGCAGTCCAACAATAAGTCTCAAAGGAGGATCAAGATCACTTTGGCTTTCCATCAATTTGATACTGACGCCTCTCCAGTTAAATAACTCGAGTGTGAGGAGAGCAAAAGGGACCAGGGGTGCATCCCAGCACACACAGCTTTGAACCTGAGTCTTCCTGAAAGCAGCTGATATCAGTAGACTTAACATCACCTCCCAAAGGGTGTACCAGGGTGGGTAAAGCCTCTGTTTTCACCTGCTGGAAAACAGGATGCCACACTGACTTTGCTGGAGCGAGGCTGATCTCGACTACCTGAGAACTGGGCCAGAAGACACCATGAGAAGGATCTGTGGTTATTTCTTATTGCTATTAGATTTCAAATTGGTGTCTGGAAAAGGGCTTGTTAGTCGGTGTTTGCTGAATGGAATACTTCATGACAGCACTAATTAAAATAAATGAAACTTGACTTTTCAAGATGATGCTTTTTTATAGCAAAGTACAGTAGTTTGGAAACATCTTTAATTTAATTGCAAAATACTTTCTCTGGTTGTTTACTTAAAATTGTCTCCCATTGCAGAGCTGCACCAGTGTTTCTGGATACACACTTTGATTTCAACATTTTACACTACATTATCAAGTTAATCTCCCCAAATCATTAACCCCCAGCAGGAAAGATTTTTAATTATGTAGATTCACCAAATGTTTTTCAAGAACTGTATTATTTCCATAAGTTCAACCCTAATGTACTGTGGGGAGAGGGAGGGCACTGTCCTACACTTGGTTTCATGAAACATCATCATGAAAGAGGCTTCCTAACATGCAGCATATTTCAGCCAATATATCTTATCCACAACAGAAAACAGCTAATGTCCTGGAGAACCCCTGCCTTCCTGGGAAGGAGTGCTGATGTGCAAGAAGATAATTTAGACCAAACTGAACCTGTTTTTCTCCTCTAACACAAACCAGTTTTATTCCAGTGTATCAGAGTTCTGATTTACATCTCAGGATGTGGTCTCTGAATCAGGCTGAAGCTAAAAGAAGCTGTTCATGATGGTTAGTCCTGCTCTTCTGCAGGTTAGAAAGCACATAAAATGAAGAATAACATTGAATCCTATTCCCTAACATCGTGGGCGAAAAAAAGAATTGAGAAGATGATGGAGAAAGGACACTGCATTAGTTTTTAATAATTAGCACTATTAATAAATGCTGGCTTGAGCCCTCACCAGTGCCTTCCCTCTCTTGCTGGGCCCCCATGGTGGGCATGGAGGTGTGGGCAGCCTTGCTCAGAGTGCCAGCAGGGACTCAGCAGCTCTCTCTGGGCTGGAGTAATGTGTGGAAAGGCTTCTCTCTGCGGGACACAAACATCAGTGTCTTAAGTGCTGGAAAAACCAGTGACTCACAACTGGCAGAACACCATAAAATTGTCCTGATTTGCTCATCCAGATCCCTATTAAAAGATGAGGAGCAGCTGAGAGGAAACAATTGCAGGAAAGCGTGGTATTCTCTCTGTTGATATCACTGGTGGGCTGAGGAGCAAGGATTCATACCCTCAGATGTGTACAGGATGATAAATGGTGACAATAATCCTACAGGAAGGGAAACACTTGAAGTGCCAGGGCTTGTCCTCCAAAACAGATGACACCAAATTCTTCTGGCTTGTGCAGCCAAGCTCCAAACACAAAAGAGAAATGAAGCATTTTGGAAAGGCGAGTGCATTTTGATTTCATGTGGCAGACATGTCCCAGACCTGGTGGCTCGGAGCCACGCAGACGCCAAAGCACAGCTGGGAGCAGTGAAGCTTTTTGTGGGCAACTGACTTTACTGTGAGAGTGCCCAGAGTACTGAAGTGGTTCCTTCTGTTAGAGATCACTGTGGGGGAGCCCCAGAAATGTATTGACAGGTGTCTCAGTACTTTACACAGAGTAACGTGTCAAGAAAGCTTATGCAAACACTCCCTGGTTTGTTTTGTGGTACCTGCCTCGTGTCTCTGCTCCTGTCCTTGCTCCTTTGGAAGGGAGATGAGAAACAATGGAATAGCTGATAGTTCAGGACTGGATTAACAACTCTGAATGTTTCTGCAGGTGTGTGTGGTCGGTGTAGTACAATATAGATCCCAGGTTATGTCTTTGAATGCAGTAAGTCTGTGCAAAACCAACAATTAGGCACTTTTCCTCTGAAACAGCTTTCATGCTCTCCATTCTGTAGTGATCCAGATCCATAAAACCCCAAGTTTATAAAAATTTCATAGCAGAACTACAGCTCAATTGCTACAGTTCATATTTCTGCACTGAATATCGGGTGCAGACAGTAGTGGGAAACACACGGTAAATTTTACAGGTGTAAAAGCCTCTTCCATGGCTACTTTTATCACAGAAAGTTCATTTCAAGTTTTATTTTCTTTATTCTTGTACCTGAAGCCTATGAAATCTCTAATCTGTCAGCCTGTGTGATGTTTCACCCAGTGTTTCACACTGCTGTATCAAAGTTAATAACAGCATCTCTATCTACTGCTACAGACATTATTTATTTGCCCTGTGCTGCACTCAGAGGTCCCAGGTGCAATCAGAGCTATCACTGAGCCTGTACCTAATTTAAACGTCAGTCTAATACCAGACAACCACAGCACTGCCCCTATAAGTGTGTGCTCTCTGATCATGGGAACAGACTTAAACCCAGCAGCCCTTCAACACATTCCTGTCCTGATTCACATCTTCCTTGCATTTCAAACTGGCCAGGACCTTACCAAAGACAAATCTGACACCACTGAGAGGAAGCACTCTGTGTCTCTCCTCTTCATTTTCCTTACCTGCCTCCTGCTCTTCCCAGAGCTGCAGGTGCTGCTCAGACAGATGACTGTGGAATATGGGATGGAAGAAGAGAGAAGAACTAAATCAGCTTGCAGGACCTGTTCAGTGCAAAGGCTGAGGATTTGTGTCACTGCTAGGTTGTGGCAGGGATGTGCTGAAGCATCCATAAGCTTTCCTCCTGGGAGATCTTTGGAGACAGCACAGTCTGGCCTTGGCAAAATGTCATTGAGTGTCTGCATATTGGACGAGCACATCTAATTTAGAGAGCACAAAAAATGCAATGTATGTGTAGTGGTATGAGGCAACTTTCCCTGATGGTCTGGCCTGATCCTCATGAGGGTCTTTAGGGAGATTGGTGGATGTTTTTTGGGTGTGCAAGTTTTATAACATGATCAGCAGGAATGGAGAGGGTTTGTGAGGTCAGGAAAAAGCAGTTCCTTGGATTTACTTTATGTATTATTTGACATAAATGAGGTAAAGACTGTGTACCGAATGGCAAAAAAAAAAAAAAAAAAAAAGCTTGATCCCCACTATCCTTTTGAACTGGCATAAATCAAGAATAGGTTGGAAATCAGCATTCTGAATCTTCAGCTATTACCAGTCTTCCTGGGGTTTAAATGAAGTCGGAAGAGCTCTGCTGGTTTACAGGAGCTGAGGATGTGTCCTGATGGAATCACACAAGCATGAATATACTGTAAGGCAAAAGAGAATTAGGCCCATTATTTTTAAAAAAGCAAAGCTTGATTAAGGATGTTCAGTATAGGTTTAGAAAAAAGAGCACTGTCACGCCTCACTAACTTTGCTGTTCTGCTGAAACATGACTACCAGGGAGGTATTACAGTGCCCTGGGATTTTCTTAAAAACCAATCAAGGCAGCGTGGTTTGGGGGAGGAGAGGGGGGAACAGCGCTTTTGTCAGTGCTAATTGCAGGCGTTAATAGGAGCCTTAGCGCACAGAACTGCCTGAACTCCGCGGAAGTTGGAAGCACAAGTGCACTTGGCTTTATGGGCGCAGACAGAGAGAGATAATTCCTCTTGCAGAATGGAGAGGCAGGATCTGAGCTTGAGAGCAGACGTGCTGATCACTCCCAGTGTGATCAGTCAGAGGTTCAAGAACCGCAGTGAATCGGAGGGGAAGCTCACAAGGCATTTCTTAAGATTGAAACATAATTAATGCAAATGCCTCCAAGGCTTGGTTCTCACTTTTGGGAAATGCAGAGCAAGAGCTTTATTATTTTTAAATGAATTGGATAAAACTTGAAGGCTAAGTCCTCGGCAGAGTTGCATCAGCAGATATTTAACAGCAAACCACAATGTTGATGTTGCAAATTGGGCATCTGCTGGGAAAAAAAGTTGGGTCTGGTTCTATAGAAAAAAAACCCCACAAAGAGCTGTAGAAGACTGCAGCCTGCTGGGACTGGGGTGTGGACCTGACAGCAGCATCACTGCCATGAACATGAAGGAACTCTTACAGGAGAGTCACTGGGTTGGGCTGGATCACAAAAATTCTGTGCAGGGTCACTGTTAGCACTTGCTGCTGCCAGAGAGGAGGTACCAACCATTCCCACACCAGCACTTCACTTCAAAGGTCTTAGAATAATTTTCTTGGTCATGTTCCTCATCAGAGAGCTTCACTGGTCGACTTCACACCATCCAAAGTACTGTTGTGCTATCAGAGATGTTCAAGCACTTGAAGCTGATTCCTTTTTTTGGTTCTTTGATTTCTTTGTCTTTCTCTTGAGTGACAGTTCCTCCATAAATGTACAAATGAGATCAATGTAGAGTCTGACCACTGACATTAGCAGGACCTCTACTTGAATTCTCCTTTTTAGCAGTGTAGTGCAAACAGATCAAACAGCCTTTTAGGTATAGTATTTTACATTACTTACCTCATCTTCTCTTGCTCTCATTTCTATCAAATCATCTTTAATATTGAAAGATTCTCCCACAATGCAAAAGTTTATTAGAGGCCAGTGCCTCATGGCACCCTTGCATGCACCTTTCCCCCTCCTCTGACACAGCTCCTCAGGCTTCCACATCCTCTGTCTCCCTTCATCATTTCTGGATAGAGAACATACAGTCAGAATATTCAGAATATCACAGGTCCCCGTCTCCGGGAAACCAGGCACTGCAGCTGCCAGGGATTTCAGCTAACACCACAGAGCTCCTGAAAAGTCAAGTGTCTTCAGGAGGGGCAGACATCTGCTGCCATCCCCATATTTTTCCCTCTCTGTTCAGATTAACTGTCTCTGTCCCTCTGCACAATTTGCTTGCCAGAGAGAAAGCAGGATTAAAGGTGTTTCTACATTACCATTCTTTCAATGGGGAAAGAAAAAAAAAAAAAGGGCTTAATATAGCTTGAGAAACAAAGACAACAGCATGGGGAAGAAAGAAAGCACAGGTGTAATTTCTGGGCACAGTGAGAAGCCTTTTAAAAGCCCTTCAATGAGTAGTGTGTACATGTTTACCACCACTGCAGCTGACATATAGCCACAGGAGCACTGCACTACAGGGATCAAATGAGAACTTGTGGAGGGCTATTGAACACCGGGAATTTTCACAGTAAGGCAGAACAAAATTATTCAGCACTAGGGGGTTCTCTAATTTTGGTACACTTGGAAAATAAAGCAGTGCCTTTGTCCAGGACTAATATTTGCTCACCGATGGCCAAATCCATCCGTTGCTTTTCTTAGCTGTGACCTGGGATATGTAGGCTAGCATTTGACATTTGGGCTGTTCAAGGAAATATGCAGAAATACTCACTCAAGGCTTGCTGGAGGACTTTTTTGATTCTATTTTGGTTGCTTTGCATACCTAACTTCTCCAAATCGTCCCAGGGCTTACACTTTGGCATATATTTAAAAATGTAAATAGATTTTCAAGGCTAGCACTGAGCCTGAGGGAGTCTCCAGCGAGATAAACAACCGAGCTGGTGAAACCCTTGAAAATGTTTGCTGGGAGAGCAGAGGAAAACCCTCCTGAGATACCAGCAGCACCAGCCATGACTGCAAGGCCATTCTGCCTCAGATTCCAGTGTGCTCGGTTACGAACGCTGCCACGCCACAACTTCGCAGCCAAGGACAGATTTCAGGGAGGAAAAGCCCAGTCACTCCCCCAGCACGTGCATTTTGCAGTGGGTTGGGACTTTTTGCCCGATGCCTTGTAGGGTTTCATCCTGTAAGGGCCGAGGCTGCTGCCAGCCGTGCCATTGATTGGAAAGGCCGCAGCAAGATGCCTCACAAGATGATCCCATTTTTATGGCTGAAATTACACTATCTACAGCCATTAAGTACCTTTTTCTCCTCATTAAATTTTGATCGTTTCCTCTGATAAAATATGGCTCTGGAAGATTGCTGTTCCAGGTTCCAGCTTTTGCCTTGCTCCCGAGGCAAAGGTTTTAAAGGTGCAATCCTGCAAATTACTCCCCTAGTAAGGATTTTTATGCAAATCGTCCTGTTAACTTTACACAAGAAAGAGTTTGCTGGATCATGCCATTATCCCTAGGCTTACAATGGAAACACAACTGACCTTTAGCTGTAATGAGCACCAGTAAAAAAAAAAAAAGTGACAAAATTGTCTGGATCTTTGCAAGCTGATATGAGCTGTGCCGTGTGCTGGTAGGGGACAGATCTTCAGCAGGCTGAAGGAGTTAAGTCATTTCACGGTGTTAGATAACAGCTAATTGACAGCAGATATAATGCATGTTGATAACCAAATGTAATTCAGCAGCTAAGAATGAAAGAGCCCAAATATCTGCTAAACCAAGCTGCATGGGAGTTATTATAGAAATGTTCCCAAAGCTTTTGCAGCTGCAGCAAAAAAACCACCCAAAACCAAAAAAAACAAATTAAAAAAAAAACAAACACAAAACCCCAAAACTGTGATTTAGTACAAAAGAAAGAGGAATCAAAGCAGATGGTGCAGTTGGTGTGGAAGGTGCCAGTGCAATTGCACCTCAAGTGCGGCCTGTTGAGTGCCCAGTGTGCAGCAAGTGATGAGAAATGGAGTGAGCACAGGAGTTGTGGCACTGGCCTTGTGAGATTACAGGCAGGATGGACTCCTGGGGTGACCTTGTGCATGAGAACAGGGCGGAAAGATTTCTGATATTTTACTAAATTCAGTTCAGCTCTTCAGAGCTGTTGGGCAGGTTACCAGCACTGGAGAAAAAGGTGCGGGGTACAAGTGGGTTGTCAGACCAGTGGGTCTTGGCCCAGGTCTTGGTGCTTTTCCTCCCCTTTTAGCCTAAGGAGGCTGTGGAAAAGGTCCAACATCTCTGAATCCACAGCACTGAACAAGCAGTGCCCCTGCCAGCAGCTGCCATGGCTCCCTCTCCCCTCACATAACCAGGCATTGATGTTATTAATGCAAACATTTGCCATCACTCTGCAGCTGTAGCAGAATCAGATCAGCACCACCATGGCCATTCCACACTTCCCTTTGCTTCATTTCCACTTCATTTCTCCTCCCTGCTTGTGCCTGCCTGTGACTCCACTCCATCACTCACCCAGGGTCTCTTCATTTCCCTTGCACTGTTCTCTCCCTTCCTCCCCTCATCTCCTCCTTGTCCTTTGCCACCTCATTGTACAAGTGGCTTTTTTTTTCTTCATTCCCTTGCTTTTACCTTTTCTCTCTATCTCTTTTCTTTCCTTCCACTCTCTGATGGTAGTTTTGATGCCTTCCCCTTGCCTCTTTTATTGCCCAGCTGCATTGCCTATTGTATTACTTGCCATTATCTCCAAATATATTTTGATATATTTCCCCCATTTTTTGAGCCTGAATTTTTGTTCCCTTAAAGGCACCAGAAAGCACTAAGGGTTAGAAAGGGGAACTGAAAAGCATTCCAGTAGTTTTCCATCAGCCTGTGTATAAAGCACTTCTTTTTCCACTTGATGAGAAAGCAGTAATCAGGTTCCCCCTGCATCGAGCTCTTTTACACAAAGAGGCTGCTGCAAAAAGAAACCAAATAGATTTCTACCTGGCCTCCCCCTTATCTCTGCCTCGAAGCCTGGTGAACCCACAGCCTTTTTTGCTTGCTGTGGCTGCTGCTGCCCTGCAAAGCACACACAAGGTCGAGGGGGATGAGCCTCACCCCAGCTTGGTAGTGCAGGTCACGGCTGAGATTATGGATTGGGCCCTGCAATTTATTTCCCACCTGGAGAATTTAAAGCCTTGGTCCAATAGCGGGGAGAGGAGATCTCTAAATCTGCAACAGCTGAAATGGTGTCAGAATGGAAGGTAAGGGAGAAATGCTACAGTGCTAAGAGTAAGCTTTGATCTTCAGATTAAACATCACCCAGTCTCTTGAGTTCTCACCTTCCTACCTGTGACCACAGGCTTGAAAAATGCTGATGTGTGTGCAGAGGAAGGTTCTGCTCTAAGGTGGCATGGACTGAAATGCAAGTTTCAATCTGTTAAATACAATGTGCTCCCCTCCCCAACTTTGTCTCTACCAGCAAAAATCAGAGCAACCTCCAGGGACCACCAGGTGTGCTCCCAGCTCTCTTTTCCTTCTGCACACCAGCCATGGACCCAGCTGGGCTGGGCTGCTCCCAGCAGGGCCCTTCCCTGCACCAAAGAGCTCATGATTTGAGGGAGCTGGGTCTGTCAGAACCCACCAGATTTGCCACAGACCAGCATATCCCACACTTGAGGGGCCAGGAACAGAGGCTGCCCTGGTACAGGTCTTTCCAGTCCCTATAACAAAGGGGTTGAGGTCCCAGGGGTGCCCAGTTTTCCCTTGAACCACCCCACACAGTGAGGAGGAGCAGGGGCTCTGGTGCCCCCAGCGAGCCGGGCACTGTGTCAATGCCCTAAGCATTTCTGCAAGTTCAGAAGAAGATGAAACAAAACACAGTCCTGAAATTATGCCTAATAAAGCAAAGGGAAAATGAGAACATACAGCCAGAAGGTGAAAGGCCCATTATAACAAATTTGGTCTCCCGTTTTTCTTTAAAATATAATTTCAGTCAAATGGATCTTATTTGCACGGTTGCAATTGTCCCTCCATTTCTTTTCTGCAGCCACACAATACTTTTATCTCTGATGAGAAAATTCTGTAACTGCCTTTGTCTCATTCTCTACCTTCTCTACAGTCTCTGCTTTCTTCCCCAGCACCAAATAAAATAAAATAAAATAAATATGAGTCCCTCATCTAAGGCTCAGTACCAGAGATTTAACGTTGACAATGTGCTTTGTCACTTTGGCTCTGGAAAAGGCTTACAAAAGCTTTATTAACAGGCTCATTAGCACGGCCTGATTTACTTCTGCAGACTTTACTCTTTTACTAGTTTCCAGGAGCATCAGCATCAGTTGCAGGGCTAATGAATTCACTCAGATTTGCATGCTAATGAAACTCCCATGACTCTCTGTGCTCCCGACTTCAAATCGATCTTTGCTGTTGCTTGAGGAATATTAATAGAAATAAAAGTAAAGGGAAGCACCAGGCATTGCAGTTGGACTTGCTGTAATCTAAGGCTGCTGTGCAATTCACATTTCATACATTACACTGTTTCAGATCTCATTTCTTTCATGCCTTATTGACTCTAGCTGTACAGGAGACAGCACCTGTAGGAAATTCCTGGAACAAGGGCTGGCCAGGGACTCAAGGGGCTATTTAGGAAAATCATACTTGAGCTCTCAATAAATGGGTCAGTCACCAGGAAGTTCTGACATGCACCAATGCAATTCCAGGTATTTTCCCCCAAACATATGGTTCCCATTTCTCTTTGACAGAAAGAGAAAACCTTCTGACCTCAGTTTCCTGCTGCCTGTGTGTACAGTGCATCACACAAAAATGGGGTGAGGGAGCTCCCTTAACCAGACCTGAACTCAGCTGGGTTAGGGGCCTGATCCAGGGCATCTATGGCTTGGGAATGGAGCTGCAGCCATGAAGGGAGCAGAGACAACTCCAGTGACAGCACAACACGTTCCCTGCTAGAAGCAATGAGGAGACCAGTACCAAATTTATTCCTCACATTCCGGAAACCATTGGGAACCATTTCCCCAGAGGTATCAGTTCATTGCACTGCAGCTGCCAATATAGAAATTAATACATTTATACCATCCTGGAGCATAATGATTGCCATTTCACAGGCTGAAAATCAGTTTGTCTGAATGCTTTCTGAGCAGGGACTGCTTTGTTTTGGGCTGTTGTGAGAAAAGCAAAAGGGATTTGGAAGTGCAAGGAAGGATTCAGAGCCCCAAATTCTCTGCTCTGGTAGGTCTGTAGGAAGCCTTCCCCACAGGATCTCACTAACAGACCCAACCAAAACAAACAGCTCAGCGATGCGCCTCTGTTAATTGGAGCTGTTACTCTCTCACTCCCGCTTCAATTTTAGCAATGATGAATGCTGGTAGTTGACTGAAGCCCTAGAAAGAAATCCCATTGTGCAATCATGTTTTTACAAGAATATTTTTGGCTTCTGAAAGTGCACTTAACACATCCAAATTAATGGAAAAGAGGATTCTTCACTGAGCAGCCTCCCGTGCCTGCTCTTCTTAATTTGATACAATAGCAGAGCGTACATTGAGATTAAAATGCTCTTTTAGATGCTCAATGGCAAGAAATTATTCAGCAAAAAACCAGGGCACCATTTTCGTGATATCTCTTGCGAGTGAGGATAATCAAAGAGCTCCATTTTCCTTGCTGCAAAAATAACACAATTCCTACATACTTTCTTTTTTTTTTCCCCTAACAGAAGTAAAGAAAATTAAATAAAATGTAAAGCAAGCTGTGGACTAATTATCCTTTTCTAGATGAATTCATATTGTAAAATAGCCTACTGAATGCATAATGAGCATCATTACCACCAAGAGGAGGAGAGTGGAGCGGTCATCCCATCATTATCAGCGCTTATTTCGGGAGCGAAGCAGTGCCAAGGTGAAGCGGGTGCTTTGTGCCCTGGACACTGAAAAAACAAGCCAGGCTGAGAGCCTCAAACTTCTCTTTATATTCAGAAGCACCTCACCCTGCCTCCAGCTGTCCTCTATGGGCTTTGAGGGCCTCAGATGCTGGTTGCAGCTGGACACGTGTGTTTGGGATTGGCAGCTCTTCCACCGGCTTCTCAGCTGGAAACAAAGGGCTGGGCTCTGTTTTCTGCTGTGGGAGCTTTGAAGGGGTAATGTGGGTCAGGGCACTCATCAGGGTGGATGAGACAATTCCCATCCATGGCCTGGGGAGCTGTTTTCCATATTTATAGCAGTGTTCCCTGCAAAGTGGAATGATTCCCTGGGAGAGGCTCAGCCTGGAGCCGCTTTTTCTTGCCGGAGGTCCAAGCCGGGCAGCTCCCACAGGCTGACAGTGATTGCCTCACCTTTCAGCAGGGCCCCCCTCTGCCCTACACACATGGGCTGCTGCCCCTGCTCTCACTGCAGACCTGGGGGGCTGCAGGAAAAATTCCATTTTGCCCTCCCTTCCCATCTTTCCATCCAAATGGATGCCAGGCATTAGGCATATGCATTGCACTTTCACAGAGATGAAAATACTCAAAGAGACTAAAATACTCCTCCTAAGTTAGGAAGGTTCCTAAACGGTGTTCCCTGTGTATTTTCCCTGCTTTCAAGTGCTTCCAAGTCTGGATGGCAGTGGCACAACTGTGGTGATGGCCATGGGGGACAGCTGCTCCCCATGTCCTCCTTCCAGTGTCACCCTCGGTTATCAAATCTGTTCCATGCTCTGAGGCTAAGAGGTCATTTGTAGCAGTTTGGCCTGGATCAACCTGAATGAAAACATCCAATCAAGCCCTAATTGTGACAAATTAGATTAGCCTGTAGTTGTGCAAGTTGCACTGCAGCAACTTAATTCAGGCTGTGCTTGGGAAGCCAGGAGAGGCTGAAGAGGCTCCTTCCATACACAGGGAGATGTGTGGGAGGGCTGAGCTTCCCCCTTCACCCTGCTGCTCCTCCCGTGAGCAGGCTTCCATCCCAAAGTGCTTATGTGCTGTCAGCTAGACACTGCCCAGGGTACTTGGGGAATTAAGCAGGTTAGTCCCACTCCATGGAACTCACAGTCTGATGTTTGCTGAAAGATCTGAGGAGAAAGAGCATCTGGCTTTGACACAGGAAGCTGTTAAAGTGAGGTGCAAGAAAGAGGAATGTGATGGGATTGGGTGTCCCTGCCCCTCTATTCCTCATTCCTGCAAGGAAGATTCTCTGGACCTTCAAATGGCTTTTCTCCAGTGCAAAATATGACAGTGAAGGAAAAAAAACCAGGAAAGAAAGGAGAGGAAATACTAAAATTAATTTCCCTACATGGCATATTTTAAAGGGCACTGTCAATTTGCTTTATAATTACATTTCTAAATCACTGGAAGATTACACTGAAAGGTGAACTTTACAAAACCAGAATATTTTCATTAATTTTTTAAAATTAAAAACCTTTTTGGGGATTTAAATACAATCCTTCTGTGCTGTAAGCTCGTGTAACAGCAACAGCAAGGAAATGGATAGGATATGTTACCCTTGTTCCTGCTCATTTGTACCTCTTATTTCCCACTAAGGCTACTAAACCTCATGAGATTCAGCAGCTCCTTCTCTAAGGATGAGCAGCATGCTTAAGCACAAATGCTCAGGTCTCCCCAAAATTTTGACACTGCCCTCATTCCTCAGGATCGTGAGAAAGGGCTTGAAGTGTTAATATTTGAGGCAAGAGGTTTATTTTGCTATCCAGTTTTTGAGCCCTTCCAGATATCCCCATTTCATGCCTGCAGGCTTTCCTCTGCAATGAGGAAAGCTCAAGGTGTCTTAGCTGAGAGCTGAGCTTCTCACCTTATCAAATTGCTCCAGGTCTGAGAGAGAAACCACGCGTCAAGAGAATCAGCACAGAGATCTCCAGCTCTGCCTGTGGGGAAAAATTTGTTCTGGAAACACTGGAATGAACCAGAGGGATGCAATCTTGCATAGGTGGGCACTGTCTGGGTGCCCCCAGCCTAAATTCCACCTCCTTTGCAACACTCTGTGAAAATAAAGCAAATCTTGTCTACATTTGCGCTGTAGCCACTCAGGGGACACTCGTGAAAGGCACTGGGTTAAGCAGAGATGTGATTTAAAAGTGCCCTGGCTAAAGCACATTAAATTTTAACATCACCACTCCACGTTGACATGGGGCTGTTTTCACCTGAGCTCCTTTTGCTGCGAGATGAAATCCGGTTTAACTGATTAACTTTCCCACCTGAGCTAACTCCCTGCCTTGTCCTAACAAGGCACAAAAATAAAAGCACAAAGCAGCTCGGTGTTGTAGTAGTTGTAGGAAATGATAGAGCTCCCTGTGCTCATCCACTACAGGAATCTATATTAGGTTTTTTCAGTCTTACAAGCACAATGAGCTAATGCAGTCTCTCAGTGCAGGTGAGATTTATTTCTCTCGTTCTCTAATATATATGGGCCCAGATTCTCTGCTTGTTTAATCCATTGGTTTACACGGATTTACAGCATATATTGGCATTTGATCTATGACTGGGCTTGGTCTTTTGGCTCTAGCTTGAGTGAAGGAATAAAGTTCAGAGGACAAATTAATAGAGAGAAAAATTAGCTTTTCGTGTATTGAAGACAACAAAATTGCAGTCTGCTATCAAATAATCATCTAAATAAATAACCTTGAGAAAACCAATTACTTACATAGGAGGAAGCTATTGGCAGAGGTGTGAGTATCCTCCTGCTGCACCAGACTGAAAAGCCAATATTTATGTATAAAATGGAAATCTGGTTACTGAAACAGCATTGCAATTCACCCATTGTAATTAAAAAAATAACAATCAGGATTCAAGATAATCCTTCAGGTAATCAAAAGCTGGATCAGTAGCAGGTGCTGGGACTGAGCTGTGCCCTTGCTGGCCGGTCCCCAGTGCAGGCAGTGACAAAGCTCTGACTGCCAAAGGTGGGAGGTGGCAATATGATGGCTGTTGGGGTTGTTTAGCCCAAAGGGGCATGAGGCAACAACCTGGAGAATCTGGGGAGAATTTGGGGACAAAAAAAAAAAGCAACCCTCTACTTACAGCAGGGGTCCTCACAAAATGTGTTCAAATATATGTGTATATACAGCCCATTTGAATGGGTTACGTTGGAAATTTAGGCTTTATGGCCCTGAAAGACAAAGAACATCAAATGATTTTGCTTCTAACATGAGCACGTTAGTGATTTTAACAGCATTTGGTCTACTGAAACAAGATAAGGCCTTGAATAATAAGCAGCAGTTCAAAGATTTATCTAAATATGTTTGGCAGTTCCCCCGCCCTTTGCCTCGCGATGTGAACATCCCACAATTGAGACCATACCCTGTAAATTACCACCCTCTGTGGGGTTCTCACGTTAAATTATTCCAAATAAGCAAGGCCAAATGCTCTCAACTTAGCCAGAGATAATCAACTAATGTAAAGCAATTTCCAACAGTTCTATTTTTCTGCTTCAGGCTCTTCAAAAGACAAACAAAGCCACATAGAAAATTGGCATGGAAAGGAATAAGAATTGTCACCTATTGCTTGTTGGTGCTGGACCAGCTTTTGTGTGTGTTCCTAATTATTAGGATTAGCAGTGTTGGATACTCAGCCCCAGCACCCTGTGGGATTCAGCAGCAGCACTGGACATTGTGTTGGAGGCTGTGGGGATGAGATCTTATTAGTCAGGCAATCCATCTCCTGGTAGAAAGCTGAAGGAATTAGTTTCACTTCCAGGGCTTTTTAATTACGCTCAAACGCAAGTGCACCAGTCAGACAAAGAAGTTGCATTACCTGCTGAAATTTCAGATCGTGGCACTCTCTCCTTAAGGCATTGTGTTTGCTGTCTGCATTGACTTTCAATTTACAGTAGCCGTTTCTTCTTGTAGCACAAGACAACAAATTTCACTGTATATTCAGAAACTCAGTGCAATGTAGATGAAATTCTATAATTTACATAATCAACTTCTGAGCTGAAAGTTCTGGGTTTAGACATATCCCTGAAATAGGAAGGGTTTTGCTTTTTTCTTGTATTTTGGAAGGCATGACCCATCATTTTGCACAAAATTGTTTAATTCTGCCTTACTGTTTTCAGTATACCCCATTATCAGTCAAACTAATAGGCCTGGAGAATGAAACCCCCAAAAGAAATCCACCACGTTAGTGAAATAAATATAGTTAATGATGATAATTAAGTCACTAGGGATAATTGAGAGATTATCCAATTACTATCTATAATTCTTTGGCTTGCAAATAAGATAGGAGTGTGTAGAGCTAATCCATTCTAGCAATAATAATAATAATTAAAAAATTAGTAGGGGGAAAAAGCACAAAAACCCCACAACCCACATACTATTAGATTTGTTGACAACTGGAGGTATTTTGTCAGTTTAATTGCCTAGTTGGAGAGTTTTTCTAGTTTGGAGTAATTTTTTTAGGCAGCTGTTGCAGCACTGGTCTCTTGAGGAGGGGGGAGATATTCTGGGTCACCGAATTCCCTTCTCCTGATTCCTGGAGAAGCCCTGCTGCCCCCTAGATCCAGACTAAGATGGACACATATGCTCCTAGCAAAGGTCTTACAGTAACTACAAGTGAACTGATCCAAAATAAGAAAAGATGGGATCAGTCTAGGGTTGTGCTCTGGGTTCTCATGGTAAAATTAGGACAGAAGCACAGTTCCAGCAGGCTCTGCCCTACAAAAAGCCCCTCAGGTCCCCCATGGACTGCAGTGCCACTCTTTTGTGTTGGTTTTGCAGACAGGCAGTCATGCTGTCACAGAGCTAAGGAGAGGTGGTTGGCCCCCCTGAGCAGGTCAGGTGCTAAGGGAGGTTTTTGTCCCAAATATTTCTCAGTCTCAGCCTGTGTCAGAGTGGCTCGGGTTTTCTAATTTAGCAAGTGGATTAGGGACAAAAGCCAAACCCCAGGAAAACACAGCAGCACACTGGGTAGGTTTGCACACTCAGGGATAGGCACCATTTTTTAGGAGGCAGCTGCATTTTTGTTCTCATTTTCAAGCATTTGTAGGGCTCTACTTGGCACAGGTAATTTAAGGAGATCTAAATATGGCCCCCAGCAAGTCAATTAAGGATGTGTTTAATTTTAACGTGTGCATAGTTCCTTTGGATCTCATCCATGGAAATCAATGGCAAGGCTGCTGATGGTTTGATTGGCTTCGGATCAGAGCCAGCAATTTTGATTGTAGAGATCGAATGCTTGAAATTAATTATATGACTAATGCTTCACTGGATTAGGGAATCAATTAATGGAAGTGGGGTGCTTGTTAGCAGATTTCCATTAACTTTCATGCAGATTTTTCTCCTAAACACAAACTGCATATTCATTGCCCTTGAATGCATTTAGGTAAGTTGGAAAAACAGTAAGATGGTTGAAATAACCAGAATTTCCTAATGAAGCTACTGAAAGGAGTGTGGGATTCTGTACTGGAAATTAAATCCTTGCATTGGAAGATCTTGTGCCAAGTCCTCATACCAAATAGGTAAGTACCAGAAAGCTTTTCCATTCCTATTTATGCCAGAAGCTCTTCAGCCTGGGATTGACAATTGGCTTCACAAGCCAATCAAAAGGATCAGAAATGAGGTAGCAAAGTAGAACCCTTTCTCCACACATCTTTTCTCATCTTTGAGTAGCTGCTGGAGGGGAAAGCATCCTTCAGCACTTCAACTCCTGCTGAACACAGGCAGCTCTAACTACAAGGACATCCCTGCTCCCACCCCTATCCATTCCTCCCAGCCTAGCAAAACCTCATTTCATGCTCAAAGCTCTCTATGGACTCTGAAAATACCCCCCAAATCAGGTTCTGGCAGGTATAAACACCCTCTGCTGTGGCCCAGAAGCTGCTGTAGGAAGGGATGGCTCCTTGGGAAGGTCCCAACCTGCCCAGCTAGCATAGGCTTTGATGGGCTGCACTTTGTAGCAGGGTGGTTTTATTCCATGGCCACAGATTGAGCCCTGAGCTCTGGAGAAATTCCACTCCTAAAGGTCCCCAGAGCCCTGTCCCCAGTGCTCCCCCAGTCCCCAGCCCTGGGATGGGAGCTGCCTCGGGGCTGGTCCATGTGTGCACAGACGGCTCCTCCATCAGAGCAGGGTATTAAGCCACAAAATGTTTCTGTAAATATTGCTTCACACTTGGGTGAGCAAAGCATGCTTTTATCTGAGGGAGAGCGCAGGGTGTAAATTACATTTTAATTGAGGAATTGGAAATACCAGCTTTTGCTTTTTGTGTTTTTTTTTCTTTTCTTTTTTTTTTTTTTGGTTGGATTGTTAGTGAGGACAGCTCTGATTGAAGCACTCTGCAATGAGCCCACTCTCATTTCTGCAGACTTTCCCACCTTCCTTCTGGCTTAGCTTGCCTGGATTCTCCTCCTCCTTCCTAGTGAGGCTGTCTCCAGGCCTGTGAGCATTCCCAAGCCTTGCTCACTCACAGTTTGGCACTGTGCCCCTGCAATGTTTGTAGCTAAGAACGGCTGGTCTGGCACCCCCTGTGCCCTGCTGCCCCTGCTAGGCAGGAACGAGGGAGGCTGACAGTCTGCTGAGACCCCATTGTGCTACTCAGGGGTGTAAATCACAAAAAAGGCTCCTTGGAGGAGTGAAGTGTTTTGTGTTGTGTGAACTGAGTGTGATTCCCCCTGTCTCTCAGAGCAGCTGGCACTGCACCCATTGAGGGCTCACAGGAGAATCTCTCAGGTCTGACATCCAAGTGCTAAATACCACTGAGAAGCTGCAGTTGCAGCTGGGAGCACAAAGGAACACAGGGTCGTTTAGGTAGGAAAGGGCCTCTGAGATCATCAGTTACAACCCTTAACCCAGCACTGCCAAACCCATGTCCCCAGGTACCATATCTACAAGTCTTAAATCCCTCCAGGGTGTTTGTTGACTCCACCACTCTCCTGGGCAGTCTGTGCCAGTGCTTGATCACCCTTTCAGTGCTAATATCCAATTTAACTTCTGCTGGTGCAACTTGAGGCCATTTGCTCTTGGCCTATTACTTTGAAGATGCTGACCCCTATTTTGCTACAGCCTCCTTTCAGGTCATCGTAGAGAGCACTCTAAAGAAGTCTCCCCTGAGCCTCCTTTTCTCCAAGCTGAACAGCCCCTGCTGCCTCAGCTGTTCCTCAAAGGACTAGTTCTCCAGACCTTTCCCCAGCTTCACTGCCCTTCTTGCCTTTCATTGCCCATCTTAACGCTTTGTTCATCTTCAAAGATCTTTGCATTGTCCCCACCTCTCACATGTCACTGCTGTGCCCCAAAGGAAAACTGCTCCTCTAAGTCTTGCCAGGAGGGTGGGATCCTGTAGGATCGCTCTTTTTCCTGCTGGTGGAAACATCCAATAGTTTGTAGCCCGAGCAGAAAGCGTCCTGGTTTCTGGAGTGTCAGAAATCCCCACTTGCTGGGAAGCTCCCATTTAGGAAGGGAAGTGGAGCACAACCTCATTCTTCAGGACAGTCAATGAGCCTCAAGCACAAGAGCTGGACATGGCCAGACAGGAGGGAAAGGCAGGAAAGGGAGCAGAGGATGGAGCCAGCTGTGCTAAATCTCTGCTTCTGGCAGGCAGCTTCTGCTGGAAGGGCTGGAGAGAGCCCAGGCTGGAGGCAAAGAGCTGCATGCCCCTGCTGGGGATGGAATGGGAGCATGAAGCACTTCCAGCTGGGAGCTCAGACCAGAAATTGCAGATTGCACCCTCCTGCTCAGGGGGGTGAGTCAAGCCCATTAGCCAGCTAATCCTCACAACAAGCTTTTGTGAGGCTACTATTTCCTTCTGGGGAAATGTATGATCTACTGATTACACAGCATCCCAATGTGCCAAATGTATGCTTGAAACCAGTAAACAATAAATATTTAATTAGCTGGTCATTTTGACAATAACAACAGGCAACAATTAAACTGGCTTTTGATTTCTCCTTCATTTAGTTGTCAGTCTTGTATAGTCAAAGTTAAATGCCAACTCTTGCCCTGACCAAGCCTTTAGTAAGGCTGTTAAGAGAATATTTAGGTTTGATCTGAGCTTTTGATTTCTGGCTCTGATTTCTCCCGCCTTTGCACCAGTTGTAGGCATGACTCAAATACCATTAATTTAATGTGGGCTGAATGTGAAACTTAGAAGCTTATTCTTTCTAGCCTAACAGTGCCAGCCAATATTTCAGAGAGCAGTCACACTTGGAAATACAATTATGATTCAACCTGAAACTCCTGATCTCCTCCGCTGCCATCAGGACTTTGCTCACCTCACAGGTCCATGTACACCTGATGTTTCCCCACAGCCACCTTCATCTATCATCATCTCTCTGTGTATTCTTCTTTACTCCTCCGCTGATGATTCTCTGCAGACCTTCTGCTCAACCCCAAAGATTCTTGTCACCAATGGGGTGACAAATTTCTAAATGGAAAGGGGAAGAAGAGAGCTATTTTCCAAATTAAAAAGCACCAAATTAAATTTTCCTAACATCTACTTTTGCATTCACACCTTCTGTATCCCAGCTCATCTCCCCACTCTTTGTCTCTGCGTGAATCACCACATTTTTCAGGTGGAAGGTCACTTTGGCAGGTTTGCTGGAGAAGCCTTGGTCTGGAAACCAAACTATCCTTACTTATCAAATCTCTCCCATCCCGTGTTGAGCACTGAGATCCAGAGCAGATGCTTGGCAGTGTGGGAGGAGGTTGAGGTGGAAATTTAGAAATTAAGCAGGGTTCTCCTACACAGCTGCCAGCCAGGGTGTGCAGTTATGACCAGGAACTGGATGTGGATTTTGTCTGGTTGAATTCGGAGCACCAGACTGCAAATGAGGAGCCTCGGTTGTAATCACAGCTCTCCTGCTGCATGGTCTCTGACTGCAGACAAGTCATTTCATATCTGTCCCCCTTTCCATCCTTTCTGGGTTGTCTAAGTGAATGTGAGATCTTTAGAGCAGTTAATGTCACCCTGATGTACCCAAAGGACATTTAGCACTGTGCAGGCCTGACACTGTTTGAGACATGGAAGCACTATTTTAAATATTGCCCCTTTTTGCATATTTCCCTTCACTACCCAATGTAACGTCTTCAAAGTCTCCATGTAATGCCAATCTTCTGATTCAACAGTTTTAGCAAGTCTTCTTACGTTTTGGTGAATATCAAAGTTGGTTCCAATTTAATTTTGCCTTTGTTGTTGAGAAATGAAAACAGAGCCCTCAGTCCCCCATGAAACACAGGTAACATCCTTCAAAATAATGGATTTAATTATAAAAGTCAGCTTTGGATCAAGTCTGCTTTGTTTAGACCTACTAATCAGAGAGTATTTACAGAGTCATGAGGACCTGATAAAACGTGTACACAGTTTTAAATATCCCATTGTAATGCATTGTAAACCTTAATTTAAAACAAGACAGCTTAAAAGCTTTATGGATTTGACTGATGATACACCCTCTATATTGATGGCTGAACCTGGCATGCTGTTATTCTTGCTTTCTCTCGCTAACAACAAAGTTCAGAATGATAATATATTTTATAAAAAGCTTTACTATTACGCTGCTGCAAAAGTGACTTTAAATAATGGTAATAGGCCTGAACCACAACTTCACGCAGAAACAGCTCTGGAGAAGATGAATTTCCATACAGCAGGCACGGACGCAGCACAGGGATAATGCACCAGCTCTCCAAAATATTAGCATGTGAGCATCCCACAAAGAAAAGATGAAAGCATTTTGGAACCTGAGTGGATCAAACCCTCATTTCTCCAGGAATGCAGTAGGGCTGGAGGGGAGCTCAGGGATGCGTGACTCTCCAGCAGGGTCACATTCCAGGACACCAACCAGTCTAAAAACCAGTGGTGGCCTACAGCTGGCCTGTAGGCCTCAAAGTATAAATAATTACTAATTTATAACTGCAATATGTGATGAATTACATAATTACCTGCTTATATAACTTACCCAGCCAACAGCAGCCTGTGTCTCCAACAGCCTGGGCCTGCTCTTACCGGTCGAGTTATATAAGTCAGGTAATTATATAATCGATCACATATTTCAGTTATAAATTTGTGATTATTTCTACTTGGAGGCCTACAGGCCAGCTGCAGGCCACCACTGTTACCCCTTTTTTGTTTTTAAATACAAAAGCAGTGTCTGCCATCTTCTGCAGGTGCCTTGCAGACAAGATGACAGACACGGCTTTGTGTAAAAACCTCGACCTCGGCCTTGAATGAGGCCTTCATCTCAATTCAACAGGCCATTTATTCAGTATAAATAATTACT